>BTPG01000007.1:71885296-72029826 GCA_036245525.1 Semisulcospira habei
TCGCAGTCCAAAGTAGCCAAGGCTGCAAATCTGCCTCCCACCTGGGCTTGGAAGAGCTCTTCTACTTCCGGGTCTTTTAGCTTCTGGAGGTCGAATCTGATGCGAGGGTTCTTGCTATCTCGTTTCAATGCCAGCTTCAACTTGAGGCTAGTAAGGACGAGGTTGTGGTCGCTGCCAATATCAGCGCCAGGAAAGGACCTCGTTTGTGCTTTGTTAACGCTGGATTTGAATCGTCGAGGCAGCAAGATGAAGTCAATCTGGTTATGGACCAGGCCTCCTGGCGATTGCCATGTCACTGTTCTTGACTTCTTGTGTGGATGGAGGGTATTAGCAACGGTGAGACGGTGACTCTCTGCGAACTCTAAAAGTCGCAGGCCTCTGTCATTTGTTTCTCCAAGGCCAAACTTGCCAGCTGTTCCTGCCCATTGTTGGTAGGCGTCAGGGCCGATCTTTGCATTCCAGTCACCGAGGACAGTCAGAATGTCTTTCTTAGGTGTTTTCTTGATGATGTTGTCCAGTTGTTCGTAAAATTCTTCTAATTCTTCATCATCATGGTCTGCTGTTGGAGCGTATACTTGTATGATAGTGATGTTGTGCGGTCGGGCGGAGATGCGGATGGAGATTAGCCTGCTTGACACGGGGGTGCAGCTGATGACAGTTCCAACCACCTCTTTCCTTACGATAAAAGCTACGCCATGTTCGTGCTTGGTTTCTTTTCCGCTGAACCAGATTTTATGGCCTTCATCTGTTGTTGTTTCTCCGAAGCCTGTCCATCGAACTTCTGCAAGTCCTACAATGTCCCAGCGATAGCGCTTCAACTCGTGGGTGAGTTCCTTCACTTTGCCGCACTGGTAGAGTGTGCGAACGTTCCAAGTTCCGATAGTTATTCCTTGCGTGGGCACTCACAAACCAGATAGGTGAGGCTAGCGCTGGCAGAATTGTCAGTACTCAAACCAAGGGGAATCACAGCGCTGGACAGACAACAGTTAGATCCCCTGCCCCCGCCTATCAGGCACCCAATCGCCAGCCCACAGAGAAATACGCAGGTATAGAATAAGACAATCATTTCCATTCCTAAAAAGAATGGATCAGGTCTCTTATATAACCCATGTCTTTCTCCGGAACTTAGGAAGTAGGCAGGAGAAACATACATACACAAACATGAAGGTGCGCTACTATAATGTGGTCGGGTAAATACCCTGATTTCCCACAGTAGATGCACAGAACATTACACAACAATGTAACGATACAGGGTATTTACCCGACCACATTATAGTAGCGCACCTTCATGTTTGTGTATGTATGTTTCTCCTGCCTACTTCCTAAGTTCCGGAGAAAGACATGGGTTATATAAGAGACCTGATCCATTCTTTTTAGGAATGGAAATGATTGTCTTATTCTATACCTGCGTATTTCTCTGTGGGCTGGCGATTGGGTGCCTGATAGGCGGGGGCAGGGGATCTAACTGTTGTCTGTCCAGCGCTGTGATTCCCCTTGGTTTGAGTACTGACAATTCTGCCAGCGCTAGCCTCACCTATCTGGTTTGTGAGTATCATGTATAACTCGAGGCACAATTTGTATCGTTACATTGTTGTGTAATGTTCTGTGCATCTACTGTGGGAAATCAGGGTATTTACCCGACCACATTATAGTAGCGCACCTTCATGTTTGTGTATGTATGTTTCTCCTGCCTACTTCCTAAGTTCCGGAGAAAGACATGGGTTATATAAGAGACCTGATCCATTCTTTTTAGGAATGGAAATGATTGTCTTATTCTATACCTGCGTATTTCTCTGTGGGCTGGCGATTGGGTGCCTGATAGGCGGGGGCAGGGGATCTAACTGTTGTCTGTCCAGCGCTGTGATTCCCCTTGGTTTGAGTACTGACAATTCTGCCAGCGCTAGCCTCACCTATCTGGTTTGTGAGTATCATGTATAACTCGAGGCATAATTTGTATCGTTACATTGTTGTGTAATGTTCTGTGCATCTACTGTGGGAAATCAGGGTATTTACCCGACCACATTATAGTAGCGCACCTTCATGTTTGTGTATGTATGTTTCTCCTGCCTACTTCCTAAGTTCCGGAGAAAGACATGGGTTATATAAGAGACCTGATCCATTCTTTTTAGGAATGGAAATGATTGTCTTATTCTATACCTGCGTATTTCTCTGTGGGCTGGCGATTGGGTGCCTGATAGGCGGGGGCAGGGGATCTAACTGTTGTCTGTCCAGCGCTGTGATTCCCCTTGGTTTGAGTACTGACAATTCTGCCAGCGCTAGCCTCACCTATCTGGTTTGTGAGTATCATGTATAACTCGAGGCAAAATTTGTATCGTTACATTGTTGTGTAATGTTCTGTGCATCTACTGTGGGAAATCAGGGTATTTACCCGACCACATTATAGTAGCGCACCTTCATGTTTGTGTATGTATGTTTCTCCTGCCTACTTCCTAAGTTCCGGAGAAAGACATGGGTTATATAAGAGACCTGATCCATTCTTTTTAGGAATGGAAATGATTGTCTTATTCTATACCTGCGTATTTCTCTGTGGGCTGGCGATTGGGTGCCTGATAGGCGGGGGCAGGGGATCTAACTGTTGTCTGTCCAGCGCTGTGATTCCCCTTGGTTTGAGTACTGACAATTCTGCCAGCGCTAGCCTCACCTATCTGGTTTGTGAGTATCATGTATAACTCGAGGCAAAATTTGTATCGTTACATTGTTGTGTAATGTTCTTTGCATCTACTGTGGGAAATCAGGGTATTTACCCGACCACATTATAGTAGCGCACCTTCATGTTTGTGTATGTATGTTTCTCCTGCCTACTTCCTAAGTTCCGGAGAAAGACATGGGTTATATAAGAGACCTGATCCATTCTTTTTAGGAATGGAAATGATTGTCTTATTCTATACCTGCGTATTTCTCTGTGGGCTGGCGATTGGGTGCCTGATAGGCGGGGGCAGGGGATCTAACTGTTGTCTGTCCAGCGCTGTGATTCCCCTTGGTTTGAGTACTGACAATTCTGCCAGCGCTAGCCTCACCTATCTGGTTTGTGAGTATCATGTATAACTCGAGGCAAAATTTGTATCGTTACATTGTTGTGTAATGTTCTGTGCATCTACTGTGGGAAATCAGGGTATTTACCCGACCACATTATAGTAGCGCACCTTCATGTTTGTGTATGTATGTTTCTCCTGCCTACTTCCTAAGTTCCGGAGAAAGACATGGGTTATATAAGAGACCTGATCCATTCTTTTTAGGAATGGAAATGATTGTCTTATTCTATACCTGCGTATTTCTCTGTGGGCTGGCGATTGGGTGCCTGATAGGCGGGGGCAGGGGATCTAACTGTTGTCTGTCCAGCGCTGTGATTCCCCTTGGTTTGAGTACTTGCGTGGGCAGCTTGATGGTGGGTTTGGTTGTGTGACAGGATTAGGGAATTAGCATTTACCTGTGACACCCGGGTACCCAGGATGGTACGGATGGGCATTCACTGGAGTGACTATGTCACCAACGTCGAGGTCCTTGAACAGGCTGAAACTGTGAGCATCGAGGCTTTGCTGTTGCGGACACAGCTCCGCTGGGCGGGGCATGTCTCCAGGATGGAGGATCATCGCCTACCAAAGATCACCCTGTTCGGCGAGCTTGCTACTGGACACCGTGACAGAGGGGCACCAAAGAAGAGATACAAAGACTGTCTCAAGAAGTCACTTAGTGCCTGCCAAATCGACCACCACCAGTGGTCTTCGCTTGCTGCGGACCGTGACACCTGGCGCTCCACCATTTACAAGGCAGCTGTCTCCTTTGAGGACTCTCACAGAGCTAGCCTTAAGGACAAGCGGCTCAGGAGAAAAAACAGAGATGCCGCAGCTCAGAACCCCGGCCATACCTTCCCCTGCAGCCACTGCGGTCGAACCTGCCTGTCTCGGATTGGCCTCCGCAGCCACGAACAAGCCTGCAGACGTCGTGGGCAACTCCTATAAAATCTTCGTTCGCGAAGTCAAGCCAAGAGAGAGTGACACCCGGGCCAGTCGGGGGAAGACACTCACAGCGCAGTTGATTTCTCACTTTCTGATCACAGTTGGCGTGTACACAGGCGTAGACTTAAACCTAGATGACTGCCACGTATGAGGATGCAATACCATTCGTATGGCACAGAATGATGTAATGCTTTTCATAAGCCTTTGTGACTGTCCAGGGGGAAAAAATGGATTTGTTCAATAGCATATCCGTTGAAAGGTCCTGGTAAATCAAAGTGGCACAGTTGGAGTGCGCCTGAGTTGATCTGTGTTCAGGTCGTACTCCATAGGCAATAGATTTCCCTGTCCCCCATAACCCGCCCGTCAGGGCCGTCCATGATCACCTCGGTGCTGTGGACGTTAAACCCGAACTAACCAACCTTTGTGACTGAAGGGGCACATGAAACTCAATGCCTGGCTGAGGGACTGATTTGGGCCCCAGTTCAGCAATGATAGTACACTTTTTCACCGCTGGGGTTGACCAGCAGTCAGCGGCTTATTGCCAGATGGCTGCCTCAGTCTGAGGAAGCAAATATGGACTGTAACGCACAGCAAGAGGCACTGATTTACATGAGCCCCTGTGAGTGCGGGACACATGGCACTGTATGTATGTGAAGTACTGTGACAGGTGCAGGTAAGGAGTACCAAGTGAGGATATTTGACTATAGGTCCATGAACACGCTATGCTCACCCACCGATCCCGTGAGATAATTGTAAAATACACCCTACAAGAAAAGAAGAACCATCGAATAGTAAAACACAACTTCCCAAAATAACCATCAAAATGTTTTGTTTTTTTTTTGTCAGGGCTGACCGGGGGAGGGGGGGCAGGGGGGGGGGGCGACCCCCTCCCGCTGGATCCGCCACTGCCGCACTTCGGCTTATCTGCTTCGCAACGCAAGATTCAACTGAACCATCATGCACATAACTATTTCAAGGCGACGGCAACGCTGCATAACACTTTCGCAGCGAATTGATACCAGCACCTTAACTCATTCTACCCCAGACACACCACAGCAAAAACTGAAGGATCGACCATGATAGTTCAAGGGTGATGCCAGAATAGCTTGGCGCCTAAGGGCGCCAAGCTATACTGGCATCACCCTTGAACTATCAAGGTCGATCTGTGTCCTGCACTGCAATGGAGTCTTCAGAGGACAACGGCAAAATTTGGGGATTTCGGTGATGGGGTAGAATGAGTTAAATAAATGAGTTAACAAATACATAATTTTGTATCATTTACTGCGGCATTCTTGCAAAATGTATGGGCAATAGGTGCATGTACAAGAAATCATTCGATCGTAGTGTATCATCGTAGTTACGTCACGGCTTTTAAGTTCAGCGCGCGCGAGCACAATCACACACACACACATACGCACGCACGCACGCACACACCCACACACACATGGACGCATTCACACAGAAACGTACGCATGTAGGGATGAACTCGCGCATTCTTAAGTACACGCCATTTTATTTGAATGATACAATGTATTACAAATATACAATTAACACGGTTGAAAGAAAAACTAAACAAGATTTTCAATATGCACATGAAATACAGTGTATATATGCGTATACGAACACATTGTAGGCCTACAATAAACGCAGACACATCACAGATCAGATATTTATTTTAATCACGCACTTTTTGTACACTTGTCAATCGTATTAAGCTTTGGCATAGGTATGTGCACACATTACGCAGTAACATGGCAATAATCAAGTACCTACAGTCAGCCCTCGTACATATTTTAATAAGTGACCCTGACCTTATTAAAAATAATTGGCATATAATAAAGGCTTTTTTGTGGTAATCCGGATGCTATTATGGCATAATCATCTGAATAGGAAATCGGAACTCTCTGTCTCTGTCTGTCTCTCTCTCAACGGCAGGTTTCTAAAATGGCTGTGTCACGTCAATGACGATGTCAATGCCTTAACCGTTGATTCATTGATTCACTAAGTAAACTCAATACTGGTTAATGCTAAACTGGCTTAACACATCTTATATGCTATGTTCGCAAGTAATAAACTAATCTACGGGTTAATGAATGGTCCTGTGTCTTATGACATGAGTGTGATGAGGTTGGCAGTCCCCTTACACCACAATGGGAGACTGCTCACGAGTTATGGTGAACTTGTTTCTGCATAATGGCTAAAGAAGCAAGTTGTCTCATGTTTCAGATGTGTCAATGTTCTTTCAATAAACACTCCACGTAACGTTGTGGGGTTCCAACATCGTCAAGTTGAGGCCAAAAATCTGCACAAGCTGAAACAATACAAATAAAATACCTATCAATCTCTTCACTGCCGATAACAAGCAAATGCGATGAAACCGCTAGAGACATAGATCCTCATGAGCCCCCGCAACTGCGGGGGCTCATGAGGATCTATGCCTCTTGCTGAGACCAATTTGTATCCATGTTCTTAGGACAGTTGTGGCTATTGGTCGTTAAGTGAGCACAGATTTTACACACAAAAACCTACGTACAGTGGTAGGAAAGGGGTGGATAGGGTAAGAGAAGGAAACACTAGTTATACATTTTCAGTTACAGGACAAGAGAGGAAAGGATGAGACAAGACACGCTGAGAAATGACATGACATGGCGTTGCATGGCATGCGCAAGGGCAAGGGCAGGGGCATGTCAGGCCATGCAGTTGGCACGGCAAAGCAAGGCACCAACTGACTTGCATTCACGTTTGATCACAGACATTGCCTACGAAGTTTCTGAGCAAACGCAGGCTTCGCGTCGAAAAGTCAAAGTACGGCAAGAAATGGATGGATGGATGGATGGATGGATGGATGATTGACGGACAGGTGGATGGACGGGCAAATAGACAACTGTTAAACGTTTACCTCGTTGTCCCATCGGACTTTGTCCTGAGCGAGATCTACCCCGTCCACTCTCACATCAGACGGAAGATGGGTCAGGCCATAGACATCCACCTCAGTGAAGAAAAGTGGCTGAGTCGGCGTGAAGTCGGTCTTTAAAGGGGTCAGCAACAGCTCGCCGGCCTGCAGACAGGGCCAGACTGAATTTAACCCCCCTGTAAATTCTACCCGTGGCTGCATAAGTCACGTCTTTATTTCTTGTTAAAGCGACATTTACTCCATGCAACAAAGGGTTAGTAGTTCACAACGCGTCAGTACTTCATAAACGTTCTTAGCATGTCTCTGAGTAATGCTGTACACACTGCAGTCGTAAACTAACGTCAAGAAGGTTTTAATGTCGTAAAATGAAATATTTGTCTCTCTTCTTTTCCTTTGAACGCAGAGGAGTTTTTCCGTTGCACTCAAAAGGCAGAAGCCTTTGTCACAGATTGTGAAAGACAACATTCATAACGCGTTGTATCGGAAAATTTTAGCAATCTAAGCCTGCGATGGAGCACAGTCGCAATAACAAGTTGGAATGCTTGATTTTCTGTTTCAAGTTAGTAGGTGTATGTAATCAGAGATCGACACCACAAGAAAACAAAGAAGGGAGGCTGTGTGTAAAACCACGTCAGCTCTTTTGTCCACACCTCATAAAGTTGGCGTTTGCCAAGAATAATATAGAAGTGTTACCCTCGACTAAACGTGTCCAATATAATTATGAGTGACCGATTATGCCACTAATCTTCCGCTAATCCATTATCTCTCGTTTGACCGAGCATTTGTTAGCTTCCAAGCACTGAATAATACAACCTAGTACATCAATTTTCTTGCGCTGTGCTGCTGACATCTTGTGTCGTTGGAGCTGTGGTGATGTTAGCATCTTGTGTCGTTGGCGCGATGGTGGCGCTTTCCGCGTCTTTGGTGACAGTCGGGGTGGTGCCGATTTTTATTTTTTGTGCTTCTGCGTGGTTGCTGGGATGGCCGATGTCCCCTTGTTACATTTCTCCGTTGTCGCTTGGCTGTCCGTCTCCTTCGTCTGAGGGACTGCCTGGCATTCTTGGTCTGCTGTACTTGGTGGCCGGAGGTCGTCGAGTGCTTTTGTGTGGAGCAACCACCGAGTGGTGACTAGTGCGCGGTGGTAGTCATCCCCGCGTGCTGCCATGATGACTGGGGCCGCTGTCTGTAGCAGGAGGACTAGGTCGTTAATATCCAGTCCACGGAGCCGGGTCTCCCTCTCTTCAGTTGTCCAGGGCCCCTCCCGAGTTAGATGTTCGGGGATGAGGATCTCTGGGGGGGGGGGGGGGGAGGGGGGAGGGGGGGGGTGTCTCTGTCTGCGCCGTTGAAGTTGGTATCGGTGGCGACATTGGTTGGTGCTGCCGTCTTGTTTCTCTTCTTGAGCTGGGCGTAGGCTGTGGACATAGTTGAGGGTGGTGGGCCAGATATTCGTCGGCTTCTGTTGGTTCGTCTGGCGTCTGTTCGCCCTTAAAACTGAAGGCGGCTTTCTGTTTCTGCGAAGACATAGCGTGGTGCGCTGTGAGGTGAACCGTCCACTTGTGCGCCTCGGCGTGTAGCTGTTGGCGGGAGAGGCGCGGAGAACCGTCCACTCAGTCCGGCTGCTGTGAGTCGAATGGATCCCTGGACTGACTCCACAGTGATCCATTAGACTCACAGCAGCCGGATGCTAGACTCCATAGTTGCAGCGTGCCTTATATAGGCCCTTGGCTGACGGAGTTCAAATTCCGCAAACTCAGTTTGTGAGCTTATGGTCCTGGCTGGGTATTTTAAAACACGTTTGTGTCGGAACCCTCGATGCGTACCTTATTCATCGTAAAGTTGACCAAGGAATATGATGTGTCGTTCACTGAAAACAAAGAAGATAAAAAAAGGTCTAGTTGCATATCAACTAAATTATATGTGTATCCCAGTTGAAAACTAGGGCTGTAAATAAATAATTGTGCAGCATTAACTATTTTGTATTCCGGTAGATTAAAAAAGTACAAAACAAAGACATGTACAAAAAACAACAACAAACAAACAACAAACAGCAACAAGAACAGCAGCAGCAACATCAACAAGAACAGCAGCACCAACAGCAACAACAACAAAGAAGGGCAACCGCTTTGTTTTAATAAAAACCTTTTTCTATATTGCTGCACAGATTTATTAATTGTACACGTCTGCCCCTCATTTGCATTCCACTAAAATTTCATATTCAAGAAAACGAAAGAGCTCGCGCGCGTATCTGTGTGTGTGTGTGTGTGTGTGTGTGTGTGTGTGTGTGTGTGTGTGTGTGTGTGCGTGTGTGTGTGCGCCGGTGTGCATGTGCGTGTACGTGTGTGCCTGCCGTGTGTGTGTGTGTGTGTGTGTGTGTGTGTGTGTGTGTGTGTGTGTGTGTGTGTGTGTGTGTGTGTGTGTGTGCTAGCTGTCAGTGTGTGTTTATCAGTGTGAACCTACCTTCACTCTCTCCGTCGTCCCAGTACAGATCCCCCTGTGCCACTCCGGAGTCGTCAAGCGCTACTATCAGCCCCATGCTGTTCTTACGGCTGTAGAGAATAACCACATCTTTTGTTAACCCTCTTGTGCACGCACAAAGGAGTTCATTTACAGTTCCTAAACTTTCAACAATTCTAAACCGTTGGAAAAGAATTGTGCTGGTCTGTGATTTAAGACAGTACGGCCGAAGGCCGTAAAATGTCCAATATCGCAGACCAGCACACACGATCCTAAAACTGTGTGTGAGGATGTGAATTTAAACGGATACTGAATGGTACTGAAGCTGAGGCAAACGTAAAATATACGTATCACAAAACATCCTTATTATCTAACTCGTATAGTGTTGCTGTCCGCCCTGAAATAAATTCGCAACTAAACCCTATTTCAGAATTATAATGGTATTGTGTCCACGAAACACCGAGTAATGTGACACAATACTCTGATTTCAACTTAGCTATCAACCGATCGGTAGGGCAAAGAAACCAGCGACAACTCTCAGTGAGTAATCACTCTTTTATCCCCCTGCTACTTCTTCAAAGATTTATTACATAATGATCTCAACTGTAGCAGGAAAATGAAGACGACAATTCTGATCGAGTAATCACAAAAAGTAACAGACCGAAGATGACCACAGTATTCGCCCCGCACACGGCTGTTTTGCTTACTTGGGACTGGGAGGCGGTTGAAACAAATGATATACACAATCTTGCACAGTAGGCCCAACTGTGTTATAGCTGTCATTTCTAAGCCGCGTCAGTGCTTCTTCACTTCTCCTCGTGTTCTTCTTCGTGACGCTTGAAATTCCGGCATCTTTTTGGTCTGGATTACAATCTTTTGTAGGCCTTATACGTCACGATACATCAAAGAAAGTAAAAACATTATTGGATATTCAACTGTGTAATGTTTTACCGCGTAAGGTCTAAAACAAAAGGGCAGCACTATGCAATGGCTGTACCTCTCAAACGTTGTCAAGGCCGGCGCCTGCCAAGGTATCACGTGACCTCCCCGCACGTGCAGGTTGAACTTGTTAAGTGGTGTGTGCAAAGTCACGTGACCCTTTTTGTCGGAATCTGTGGCAACAAGAGCTCCCTGAAAGCAAACGAGAATTGGACAGACGGTGTTGGGTTTTTTTTTGTTGTGTGTGTGACTTGATTTAAATTCGTAGCAGACGAATTGCTGCGGACAACCATACACAGAAAAACAGGAAACAAAAGTGACAACTCTACTGAGTCACAATTTCGAGACACACCGGTTGTCTCCCTGGATTCGCGACTTATAGCGGTAACGAATCAAGGGATTTAACCAGCGTGGTGCGATAGATGCTCGCAAAGAATTCCCCAGTAGCAAAACGTCTTCGGGCCCACGACGATACAGTATTTTGTGCACATTTCGCTATCGGTGTTACCTCTATCGTGTACTCACCGAAGAGTATTCGTACCATCTGGCATCTTGTGGAAAATACCCCTCCACACTGGTAGACTGCTGGAAACATAATAAGTATATTATGGATAAGATATATTTGACAAATAAATTTTAAAAAAACTTCAACAATCATACCAATAACATGACCGACAATAATAACATTAACAAGAATTATTAATTGTATTGATAATTATTATTATTGCTATTATTCGTATTCTTATTATTCAGAAGTACTTTACCGACTCAAGTACAGGAGAAATCAAAAGAGCGGGTCCAAGCAGGAACTGTCGATCTATCTCTCTGGCAGTTAAGTCTTGGGGAAATCTGTAATGGAGGAATCGAAATGAAATGTGATGATTGTTTGGCGACCTTCACAGGATAACTCATTCAGCCCCCACATGCCACAGCAAGACATGGATCGAGCATGAGCGTTCAAGGATGGTGCCAGAATAGCTTGGCGCCCATAGGCGCCAAGCTATTCTGGCACCACTCTTGAACTATTATGCTCGATCTGTCAATAGAATTGCTGTACAGTCCTTCAGAGGACAACTTCAAAATGTCGGGATTTCGGTCACCGGTCCAGCGGTAGAATGTGATAACACCCCAAACTCTAAAACTGATTATTGGCAATGAACTTTCGCAAGTGTTAGCCATAGTACTGCTCGCGCGGACAGCGAGTCGCATAAATTTACGACCCGCTGTCCCAGTGAGTGGAAGTCGAGTTGGCGGTTGGCAAATTAAGCCGTCTCGCAATATCTCTATATACGTGTGCTTCTCAGACATGAGTTGTTATCGGCCATAGATCTACAGGAGAACTCACTGTACAGGTGATGTGTATATGTGCAGTCGACTTTGCTTACAGCAATGAGGTCGGACTGTTGGATATAAAACAGCGTTTTTCAAGAGGTCTCCATAACAGTGTTTAACAAAGTTACTAACGCAATTTGGGTATATCAGAAGAGAATTTGGTTCCCAAGGCATTTTGTTCTACCCGAAGTCTGCTTTCCGGAACCGCTTACAGGTGTATTCCCGCAGATAGACCCACTCGGGGAGTACGCCACAAGGCAATTCAAATGAGATGCAAAGCATCGCATTTGAATTGAAGTGTACTTGTGGCGTACTCTCTGAGCGGATCTATCTGCTGGGTACGTTTACTCTCTACTCACTCAAACATGAGCGGTCTCAAGACAGTGTCCCCGTGCAGGTTTGCCCGGAAGAGCTGTGTGTACAGATAGGGCAGGAGCTTGTAGCGAGTCATCAACGGCTGCTTGATAATATCTATGAAGCTCTGATTAAACGATGCCGGGTCCTGATGCTGCAGGAAACAAGAAGGGGTTTGTCACCAACACTGTAGTAGTAGTAATAAATAATAATAATAATAATAATAATAATAATAATTAATAATAATAATAATAATAATAATAATAATAAACAACGAGCACAGTAAACTTCGGACCTTGAAGATCTCGGGTGGATCACCCCTTCCATTGTGATTCCTTGCAAAGGGATAGAAAGCCCCGAGTTGGTGCCAGCGGATACACAGCTCATATGTGGTCTCGAACCAAAACCCACAGATGTCTGCCCCGTTCTGGAAAAAAAGGAACCCAGATAGTAGCACAACAGCTGTTCCTGTTTCTGCCGTGTAAGTACGCGAGCGAGCAGATTACCCTGAAGAAACTGTGAACCCTTTGAGTGTCGGTAGCGGTTTTAGTCGCGATGATTCCTGCAGGACTAAAATCGCTACCCCGAAGGGTTAACTCAATTCGAGACGTGCTGCATTCCGATACGCGCCATTATGCCGTGACCTCCGATGCGGCACATATAGAATGTGTCAAACAGTTTCAGCATGAAAACTATTCAACACACAAAATTGGCGTTTGCTAACTTATGCAAGCCTGACTCTCCATCAGGATTAAGATCGACCAAGACAGTTCGAGGTTAAGGTTTGAGGGTTGTGCCAGAATAGCCTTGGCGCCTACAAGCGTTCAGTCAGTCAGTCAGTCAGCCTACAGGTGCCAAGCTGTTCTGGCACCACTTTAACCATCATGGTCGATTTACCCCCCCCCCCCCCCCAACACACACACACACTGGCCCTGAAATGTAACATGGCGTTTGAAGAACAACTGCCCCACTACAAGCTAATCTGGCACTACCCTTGAATTATGGTTGACCCATTTCCTACAACTGGTACATAGTCAGGTGACACCTCCAAAATTTGGAGGTGCGGCCGTAGGCTTTTGTCAGCGTTCTGTGAGGAACAGAAGCATGAACCATGCATCTACACAACGTACAACATAAGAAGCATTTTATCTACTTACCATAGCAAACCCAAACATACTGAATTCCATTATTCCTGAAAAAAGAACAAAAGCGGATATGAATACGTGTATTTACATCCAAATTTGTCGTAAAGGACGTAAACTCGAGTTCTTATTTTCCCAGCCAATCCGATGGCGTAAGTTGCGCATTATATGGTTTCAAAGTATCCCAAATTTCCCAATGCGCAAAAGGCTCGTGCGCGGGCCAACGGCGGGTGACTTCGGCCCAATGGCCTTTTGCGCATTGGGTTCCTACCAGGCTCCGCCCGTGTGGGAATTCCATCTCGACGCACACACGCCCTGTTCCCTATCCCTCACACTTCCTCATCGCGGGCCACCACACTTGCCCAGAACTTTTTTTGTGACAGAAACAAAGAAGCAATTCCTTACCAATGATAGACCAATGCATGTTGGGCCATTTCGACTGGTTATCTCCCATCCATTTTGTAGCGTAGTGTCCCGTGCCAGCGAAAGAGGATCGAGTCATGGTCCAGGGTCTTTTGCCGGGGAATATCTTCTTCAGTACACTGTAGATGCAGAACAACAGTTACATCACCGTTTCAATCAGGAACTGGAAACTTTTTTTTTTTTTTTACGGCTTTCAAAATGGTTAAATGGTACAGTCAAATTCAGCGGCAAGGGAACATTGAGGGAATAAGATGTTGTAATTAATGTGAAGTTGAAAAAGGGTCTGTTTCACATTAATATGCATAGGTTAACCCCAACCTTGCCGAGACAAAAGTCAGTACGAACCAACTGCAAGAAACATATTTTTTAAAAATATTAGATCCTCAGTATCCCCGCAGTTGCGGGGGCTCATCAGGATCTAGTCCTCTTGCTGATACTGACCACTTTAAATCCACGTTTCTGGGACGGGACGGGGATCTTTGGCGTTGAATTAACGAAGACTACAGAAACAATCTGCGTCAACTGGCAGCGAAGGGGTTAAATCAGGCATCACTTGCCATGCTGTCCACTGACCTATTGGTCCTCATGGCCATAGCGTGAGCGTAGAGGCTGTGTACATCGTAGTGCCGGCCCCATGCTTGCATTGCTGACATACATATAGTCTTGTCGTACATACGGCCGTCTCCCTCTGCTCCAAGGATGTCTATAGAACGAGAACATTTTGATGAAAGTATTAAATTATAGCAAGTCAAGTCGTTCCTGTCATCTTGATTATTTGCTTAACCCTTATCATTCGGAATACACCAGTGTGTGAAATAAGTTTGACTAAAATAGTTCAAGGGTAGTGCCAGAATAGCTTGGCGCCTCTATGCGCCAAGCTATTTTGGCACCACCCTTGAACTAAAGCCATTGGTGTATCCGTAAGCTTGCCATAAGCTTTTAGCTTCAGTATGATATGGGTTAACGTAACAAGACACTCCTAAAGCTGTGTTTTCATATAGCTACGTGACAGCGGTACGTTAATCGACACGTCAAAAGAGTAGCGGAGCGGCAGGCGCGGCAGGCGAAAATCGCTTTGTGTGTGCATGTTCCAGACAGCGGAGCGACAGGCGGCATCGCGTCCCAAATTAACTCATTCGAGACGTGCCGCCTCCGGATACGCGGCTTATGCCGAGTATCCGGAGGCGGCACGTCTCGAATGAGCTAACCCATTACATCCTGACTCTGATTTTTAAAAATTTGCTTATTGTCCCATGAAGGCCACATTACAGATTTCAAGACAGATCAATCATTTTAGTTAAGGGAAGTGCCAGAATAGCTTGGCTTCATAGGCGCTAAGTTATTTTGGCACCACACTTGAACTATCATAGTCTAATTATTTTCATGCAGTGGTGTATCAGGATGAAAAGTGTTACGTTTGTTTATAGTGTTGCGATTGTTGTCGCGCACTGAAAGCCACGCTCCCTTCACTGTGAAATTGATGTTCACTACATGGAATGATACAATTATCGCGTCCCACATTTGGAAACAATCATTCTTTATTTCTATCTCTGTCTATTTCTATACTTGCGTCTCTGTCGCAACCGCTGTCGAGCTGCATCACGCCGTTATAGCTTTGCTATCTGGAAACACCCCTGCTCTCATCAACCATGACCTTCCTGTGCACGCTAATCTGCTGACCAGTCTGAAAGATAAGACTCAAAAAAGATTATAATTTTGGCTCTTCTTTACTGCAGAATCGCGGCGGAATCGCTGTTGAATCGAGCGATACAATTTTGTCTCGCCGCTCTCTCCTGTCGCACCGCTTTTAACTCATTCGAGACGTGCCGCCTCCGAATACGCGGCTTATGCCGCGTATCCGGAGGCGGCAAGTCTCGAATGAGTTAAGCCGCTGTCGCGTCGCGCATATATTATGGGAACAATCATTCTTTATTTCAGTGTTCTCGATTTGTGCCACTGTCGCCACTGCTTGCGTGCCGTTGTCGCGTCGCTATCTCATCACTATATGGAAACATCCCTTTACTGTCATGAATCATCACCTTACTGTGCATGCTCATTTGCGGTCAACTCTGAAAGGCCAAAGATTAGAGTTTGGGCTCTTTCTGGCGCTGCCAATCTGTGATATGAACCACGTTAAAAAAAAAGCTCCCGTCTCAGCCTCACCAAACCCCTCCCAGTCCTCCTTTAACCCATTCACTGCCAATACATATTGAGCACCACTCATCTGCGAGACGTATAGATCCTCATGATCCTCAGCAAGAGGCGTAGATCCGCATGAGCCCCTGCAACTACGGGGGCTCATGATGATCTACGCCGCTTGCTGTCACGACTTTATATCCATGCTCCGTCGACGGCTGCGGGTCTCTGACACAGAACATATTCTGCGTCCACTGGCATTAAAGGGATCAACCCTCCACCAAAATCCCTGAAAGTTCCCGGTGAAGCCATGAAACGTGTACTCACTTGGTACGTATGGCGGGTAGTCCCAATTTGTCTTCTTACATCCATGGATAGAACCGGCCTGAAAGCTTGAAGGCTCGTTCATATCCTAGGGGGAAAAAGCCCACACAATTAAACCTTTCACTGTTGGTGGACGCAGAATCTGGTTTTGAATTTACGGTAATCTCATTGTCAAATATCCCTAACCGACAAAGGAACATGAATATAAAGTGCTCTCAGCAAGAGGCACAGGTCTTCATGAGGATTTATGCCTCTTGCTAAAACCACTTATGGCACTTTGCGTCGGTGGTCCTTTGACGGCGGAGGGTCTTTGACGTTAAGCCCCCTGGATGGTGGTCCGTTTCTCTCGGCAGTGAAGGGGTTTGTGTACACGCATCTTACCGAGTTTCTACAAACTATGTCAACATATTTTGTTTGATAAAAAGGAAAACAATAACATCGCTTTTGAATATCTTTCGAGCTGAAGCATTGTTCTTATCTTAGAATGGAAAATATGCATACATATAAACTTAATGCATTGCATTACATTTGAAGCTCGTCTGAACGTTGACGTTGGAATGCTAATTACGAGAACTATGACGTACACATGATGAAGATGTATATAATGGGAGAAACGTGCTATTGGCGAACATGTACTAATGGTGAAAAACAAAAAACTGTTGGTGAAAATGAACAAGTACAAATGGTAATAAATTACTTTTATTGGAAATGTACTACTTTTAACCCGTTCAGTGCCAGCGGACGCAGACTGTGTTTCTGGAATCTTCGACAATTCAACACACACACAAAAACCCTAGCTGCTTCAGGAATATGGATTCAAAGTGATCAGCAAGTGGCATAGATCCGCATGAGTCCCCGCAACTGCAGTGTCTCGGGAGGATCTATACCTCTTGAAGTTGATAGGCATTCAGATTTTCTCGGCACAGCACGGGCTAAAATATGTACTGGTCAGTGGTAAACACAACTTACGATCCAAAGAGAGTCTACTTCAATCTTCTCTGTCTCTCGGTAGAAGCGGACGTATTTCTCATACCAGGGTTCCATGCTGACGTTGGTGTAATCTGGATATGCAGTAAGACCAGGCCACACCTACACACACCACGGTTAATGTCATCCAATATTGGGGAATGAATACACGCTTCTATAGCAGCCCTCTGTGAAATTCTTGTCTTTTAAGTCTTCCGAGTACAGCAGCCTGCCTGTGTGCGCGCATTAATTTGAAGTCAAGAAAATGTACTACCTCTGGAAAATGAGAATAATATCCAACTTACAAGAGGCATAGATCCTCATGAGCCCCCGCGTTCGCTGACCCCATTCAGATCTATTCCCATCTGGCAGATCAGTGACTCCACCCCGGTGTAGCTATGTACAGCGATGGTGAATGGACAGCGGATACAAAACGTCTCTGAAAATATATCTCAAAAACCGCTGCTAGATAAGCGTGTCTCTCGGAGCTCGCGCACAGTGGAGAGTGGGCCGACTGCGGTCGAAGTCGGCCCGATGTCCTTGTGCTTACTTGGGTGTGCATGAGGCCAATTCTAAAGGGTTGATTGCCTGTGCTGAAGCACTCGGATGTAATTGAGATCAGCTGATAGTCATGCCGTCCGGGCGAATGGCTGACTGCGGCTATTTTGCGAGTTTGTCAACTGGCTGGTTCTTGCCGCGTTTCCGTTCATATAACGTTAGCATGCAATAATTTAGCAAAACAGGTTTTTCTGTCAGTTGATTTATAGGCCCCCTTACACTGTACAACTGAAACAAACAAGCATGTTCAGATAGTTGTGCTTGTCAACAAATTAGCTATTTGTTTTGTTCATTAACCCATTCAGCCCCGACGCCCTGCAACAGGAGATGGATCGACCATGATAATTCAATGGTAATGCCAGAATAGCTTGGCGCCTAATGGCGCCAAGCTAATCTGGCACTACCCTTGAATTATCAAGGTCAGTCCGTCTCCTGCAACTGGTACATAGTCGTTCGATGACACCTCCAAAATGTGGGAAATGTGGCCTAGGGCTTAAATGGGTTAATATGGTCTGGTCTGTTTTCATTTATTTTTCCTCACCTCACCAATGAGCGTGCTGCCGTTGGGCGATTTGACAAAAATCCCCGCATCTTCGCCATCTTGAAACAAGTTGTAGCCAGGACCGCTGTTGTTTTTCGCTTCCTCGATGAGCGTGTGGTTTGCACCGACTCCTGGGTCCTGAAAAAGGACAACCAGATATATTTATGTTCTGCGGCAAGAATGGGTTATTAGTTTGCAATACCATCACTATAAATGTAATTAGCATGTCTTACATTAATGTTGGACGAAAGGGCTAACTAAATTGTGATTGCTGTAAAATGAAAGACTTTAGTTTCTGTTCTTTTGATACGTTATGCAGGGGCAGCAGAAGACTTATGTTATTACTACCCACATGCATTGTAAAAGGAAGGCGAGACAACATTGAGAACAACATTATATCGGCAGATCTGAACATTCAAAACCCGCCCTGGAGCAGATCGCTTTACGGCCTTTTGGCGGTCGGTAGTGCTTTTTGTCGCGATGATTCCTGCAGGACAAAAAGCGCTATACCGACAGTCAAAGGATCAGAAAAGAACAGTGCAGTTGAGGAGCAAAAGAAACGCGACATTTTTGGAATCATCGAAAACACTTTCGTGTTTCCGATGATTCCATAAATGTCGCATTTCTTTTGCTGTTCAGTATAGATGCACTGGTGGTGCACACAGAGGCAGACGTGTGCATGATCAGCACGTGTATGCAGGCCTATAACTTCAAGTGCCGCTCACCGTAATGATAACAAAGTGTTGGTGATTAGCGTGCAGGTCCTTCACTAACTCAGGCAGTCCAGCCCACTTCTCCCTGTCGTATGTAAACACGTATTGCTTGTACAGAGAGTCGATGTCTGCCCATTGCACGTCCTGAAAATAGATAACTGAATAACTGAATAGCATAGTTAATAAAACATGAGCGAGCGAGCGAATACGGAAAGGAAAGAAAACAGAAAACACATACACACACACACACACACACACACACACACACACACACACACACACACACACACACACACACACACACTGAATGAATAAATGAATGAATGAAGGAAGGAATGAGTGCACTAGTAGATGAAGCCGAATAAATTAATCAATAAAAACAAATAATAAGTAAATAAATAACAAATACATAAATAAATAAGTTAATTAGTTAATTAATTAATTAATCTTCTTTTAAAGTTCGTGCTTGACGTTCCAATGTGTGTTTCTTCTTCTTTGCGGCAAAACCAGGCTTTGACAAAAAGGAAACAGCAACAAAGCTGAAGTTTGTTGCTTATTCTTTCCTGTCATACAAAGCCTGGTTCACGCTGTACTGTACTCACATAAGGAATGCCTGCAGCTCTGTTCCTGTCAATGACCATCTGCATGTCCGAGATGTTGGTGTAGCCCCAGCGAGACAGCTGGTAACCTAGGGCCCAGTACGGTGGCAGCACGGGTCTTCCGATTGCCTGTTGTGAAACATGTGACACAACCCAGTGCGCAAAGGCCATCGGGCCGACGTCAGCTCGATGGCCTTTCCGCATTGGGAAGGTGTGTGAAACCCCCACAAGGTGCTTTCCGCACGGGCTGGAGTAGAGACATCTGGCAAAACACAGCCATTCCCGTTTTGTGAAAAGCCAGACAGTGGAAATCTCGCTTTTCACAACAAGATGGATTGAACCATAACCCACACAGTCCCTTCTATATTGAGAGCTGTTCTCACTGTCAAGGGTCTCTACCTTTTGTCTCAAGACCTGGTTCTGATGTTGAAATATATACTATTGAACAAGATGGGGATTTCATCCCAAAGTCTACGCCGTATTGTTTGGAGCTCACATGCGTTTTTCTTTTAGGAACAGTTTACAGTTGCTCGCCGTATTTTTAAACTTATCCTTCTGATACATTTCCTTCCTCTCTAAGCCAACTTCTGATCAACACACACGCCAGCACGGCCGACACACGGGGCTTCCCGCCTTTAGTACGCGGCTCTGTGGGTTGGAGTAGCGAGGTTAGTGTAACTAGACATGACGTAATTTTTATCTTGTTACTTTAGTTGTCAGAAGATTAGGCCTGCCCGCCATTGACATCATCGGCATGCTATTAAATTCGCCTCACCGCGACTTATCCTAAACAGATGGGATGAACTATAACCCACAAAGTCCCTTCTATGAGCTGTCTTCGCTGTCAAGGGTCTCGACCTTTTGTATTTGACTTGATTATAATGTTGAAATATCTCTTTTTGAAAAAAGCCTCGCAGATGTGCCAATGCGCCATAGTAAACTCTATAAGGGACGCGCGCAGTGCATACGCGTCATTGGTTTGTCAAACGTAATTTGTCATGACGTATTTTTTTGTTTTTACGTAACAATTTTATATTTCACGAGATCTGAGTTTCGCTTTCGCTTCAAGACTTGGGAAAATGGTGACAAAACTAGAATTACACAGTACAATTTCAGTCTTGCTATAATTTGTGTGAAAGCAGGTTGACTTTACCTAGCTACATGATATACTAAGTGCACCTGCATGCTGTTCTGAAACCGTGTCGATGTGTGTGTATGTGTGTGCGTGTGCGTGCGTGCATGTGCGCGCTCTAAACATTCTCAAGAGACATAGATGTTCATGCGCCCTCCGAGCACATGAAGATCTATGCCTCTTGGAGATGCACGCCAGAGAAAGAATTACGTCATATTTAGAGTATGTCTGCGTGGTGACGGAGTTGCTTCTAGTTTTACGTCACCGCCACTGTCTGACTTTCTCCAGATATCATTTTGTTTTTTTACTGTTTTAATTTTTTTTTCTGAAAAAAAATCTTTTACTGAAGAAGTAGAAAGGGAACAAAGCTGGCTAACGAACTCATCCAATGTCTTTCTTCAAACTAGCTATATCGGGTCACCTGAATGCTCTTCTGAAAGCGCGACGATGTGTGTGTGAGTGTGTGTGTGTGTGTGTGTGTGTGTGTGTGTGTGTGTGTGTGTGTGTGTGTGTGTGTGCGTGCATGCGCGCGCGCTCCAAACATCTCAAAGAGACATAGATTTTCATGCGCTCTCCTGTCACTTTAGGACTTTATGCCTCTTGGAGATGCGCGCATGTCTATGAGAGAGAGAGAGAGAGAGAGAGAGAGAGAGAGAGAGAGAGAGAGAGAGAGAGAGAGAGAGAGAGAGAGAGAGAGAGAGAGAGAGAGAGAGAGAGACGCGCTAGAGATAATTACGTCATATTTAGAGTATTATGTCAATGTCTGCGTGGTGACGGACTGGAGTTGCCTCTTTTACGTGTGAAAAATAACAGGCCAGTGAAGCCTTTGGCTGTCGGTAGCGGTTTTAGTCGTGATGATTCCGGCAGGAATTATCGCGACTAAAACCGCTCCCGACAATCAAAGTGTTAACAGTTTTACCCCATAAGAAGCTTTGAGTTCAGAGTTACCCCCAGATTGTGTTTTTGAAATCATTTGTAAATTCAACGTTGAAGATCACCAACCGTCAAAGGAACACGAACAGAAAGTGGTGTAAGAAAGAGACATAGACCCTCATTGGTCTCTGCAACTTCGGGATCTCATGAAGATGTATACCTCTTGCAGTATGCTGGTGTTCAATTTGTCTCCGTAGGGACGGGTCTAACGGGTAATTAGCGACACCGGAAGCTACACATTTTCCGTAGCATTCGTCGTCGCATTACTAAGGCCCTCCGGACATATCAAATAGCCCATACATCAAAGAAATAAACAGCCTTTCTCAGGGGCTTCGATGTTTTCGCAGAGTCGCTTCTAGTTGGATCCGTGTACTAACCCCTTAACTGTCGGGACAAGGCGAACGCTGTCCATCTGCAAGAGACATAAATCATGAGCCCCCGCAGTCGCGGGGCTCATGAGGATTTATGTCTCTTGTCAGTCCTGTGTTCTGTGTGCACACCTTTGGCCCAATTTGATTTGTGTTCTTCACGCGAATGTGGGTCAGCGTCCAGCGGTTTCAGATGCTAAATCCGCGTTCAGTGACAGTCAAGGGGTTAATAAATGAATTACATGTATTTGTGCATACCTCTGTATACAGTTTGACAGCGTCACCAGGGGAATCCCCCAGGAAAATGTAAAAATCAAGGACACCGCCAATCACCCTGTAGGTCAAGGCCGGGTGAGGGTCAGGCTGCAAAAATACCTCTGGTGGAAAAAAAATGAAACATGGAATATACGTATTGCCGCTGTTGAAATGATATTCGTTTTTAAAAATGAGGAAGTGATTTTTAAGACAAAAATGAGAAAATTAAGACATTCAAGACACATGATAAGACATGTGACAGGGTATATTGCCTTTGATGACGAGGAAGAATATTCACCTTGTTGCTGCATAACTAAAAATTTATCAGTTGAAACTAAGAAAAAGAAAAGATAAGTTTGAGAAAGCTTGAAATGATTAAAACGATGACGCATTATCATTATCAACAATATCCTTACGACGCTAAGTACGCGTAAGTCTATTTCTGTGTCTACTGTTGTAATACGCTAGTTCATTGGAAGATCCTGGAATGAGGAGGCAGGGACAACATAGTTGTTAAGAAAACGCCATAAAGGAAAAGACACAAGCGGTATGCCCAGTGAGCAAAGGCCTTCGTGCCGACGTCGGGCGCGGTTGGTCCGCGCACTGCCGTGCGCGGGCCAACCGCGGCCAACGTTGGCCGGATGAAGTGATGCGCATTGGTGTTACCCTTACCCATGGCATGACTGTTCTTCAGGAATACCATGTTGGCCTTCCCGTCATTCTCCACGTTCATATACACTGGGTGTGCTCCATACAGGTTCCAATCGTCCTAAAATAACGAGGGGAAAAAAAATGGATCGAAGCCAAAGATCGACATCCTTACATTTGGGAGTTGTCCATTTTAGACTGTGCTAATGTTTCAAGAAACACGGCGACCCTGATAGTACAAGGGTGGTGCCAGAACAGCTTGGCGTCCAGGGGCGCCAAGCTATTTTAGCACTACCCTTGAACCATCAGAGTCATAACCATGATACTTCAAGGGTAGTTCCAGATTAACTTGGCGCCTGGTGTCTATCAGGCGCCAAGTTAATCTGGCACTACCATTGAATTATCCTTGGCCCTTGATCTTTGATCCCTTTATCCTTGAACTGGCCCTTGTCCATCTCCTTTGGTTAGGTGCATCAACTCCAACATTTCGGGAAATGCGGCCAAGGGGTTGTGTGGATTAAAAAGAACAATATAAACCCTGGAGTCAAAATCTTTACATTTCGGAGATGCGCACTGAGAAGGGCATTATGCTTCAGGCGACAGACTGACAATTATAACCTGAGAGTGGTGGCGGGATATCTTGGCGCTTCTAAGCTGAATTCCCAAATTTTGCAGATGTCCTCTGAGGACTGTATCACACTACCACAGCCATCCCACATCAACAAGTCAGTTCTCGTGTTGATGTGCTATCGTGCTTCGCCTCAGCAGTGAGCAAAATGATTTGTGTGTGTGTGTGTGTGTGTGTGTGTGCGTGCGTGCGTGCGTGCGTGCGTGCGTGCGTTCGTGCGTGCGTGCGTGCGTGCGGGCGTGGTATTGCCAACTGGTTTAATTTCACAGAGTATCTACGAGTTCCTTCATACTCACAACCGGGCCCGTGTCACGTGTGAACATGCTCCAAGTCCGGTAATTCATGTCATGTCGGAAGGACAGATGGCGGTGTTCCCCAAACCCGTAGAGATAGGAGTTGTTCAGACGCGCGGAAATCTGGAGAAACTGCGGGTACATGGCCAGGCCGGGTAGGGTAGTGTCAAAACTGAAATATAAAAAGTTAATTTTCTCCCGTGGGCATACAAAACAACAGGATCTTTTGCGTGTGTCTATCTGCGCTTTAACATCGTCACCGACGACAAAGACTGACCACTACCCAACTGCAAGATATATAGATCCTCATGAGCCCCCGCAGTTGCGGGGGCTCATGAGGATCTATGCCTTTTGCTGATAACACTTTGCAACAATATTCCTTTGAGTGCCGGGAATCATCTTTGACGTTGAAATTATAATGAATTCCAAAACACAATCCGCGTCCTCTGGCAGTGAAGGGGTTGATTGTCAGCAGTGCAGCTGTGATGATTGCAGACTGAGAAACCCGGCGTATAATTTCCACACACTGACAGTGCACGCAGAATTATGTCTTTCAAAGCAGGGCACGGCAGGTTGAACACCGAATAATTCCATCCATCCAAAGAGCGCAGATATAAATAGGGTCAACAAGAGGCAAAGAACCTGATGAGCCCCCGCATCTGCGGGGGCTCATGAGGCTCTTTGCCTCTTGCATTTGGGTGGTGTTTGCATTTTGCGCTTGTTCTTCCTGCGCCGTCTGAAAAGTTTCGGTCTCGGTGCCCACATGTTGGTGCAATTTTACCGAGCTGTGATTGAGAGCGTGCTCACCTTTTCGATCACGGTTTGGTATGGTTCCAACACGGCCAAAGAGAAAATCAGATTGAGTAGGGTGGTCAAGACCGCTTCAAAAATCATAGGCAGAAATATTCCTAGCCTGGACTCACTGTACCAGCAGCGTCTCTTACGTAGAGCAAGTCTTATCTCCAGTGATTCTACCCACCCCGGCAATGAGCTTTCCATCAGGGCGCAGGTACAGGTCCATCAGTACCAGGACCAGCAGATTCCGCAACAGTTTTTTCCCTCTGGCTGTTCGCGCTCTCTCTGATCAACCGGACTGATTAGAGAGAGCGCGAGTGGCGAGTGAGAACGAATGTGTACAGTCAGCTTTTAACTGAATCAGATGTTACTGTTTGTGTGTGTGTGTGTGTGTGTGTGTGTGTGTGTGTGTGTGTGTGTGTGTGTGTGTGTGTGTGTGTGTGTGATTTTAGTCTTAGTAACTGACATCAAGACAAATTCCAATGTTTTTATTGTTTTGGACATGGAAACATATGGCAATAAACTATCTTATCTTATTTGTACAGCAATAAAGGGGTTAAAGTGCTAATAACTATACGTTCCACTTACATTGTGACATTGGACGACCTTCTTTTAACCATCAGCCCAAAGACAGGCTTATACACCAAAGTGACGTCATAATACCGTGTGTCGTTATTGGTTGCTTGTCCCGAAATAATATTGATGGCCTCATTTGGTATTTCGAAGAAACTTTCATTCTGGGGATAAATCTGAAAAGAAGAAAATTGTATTATCATATGAGATAAAAACACGTCGATTTAATAGTCGTATGGCAAAACCAAGAAACGCCCTCAAGGAAGAGCAAGGCCTGAAAGTGGTCAGCAAATAACGTGGGTGCACATGAGCCCGTGCAGTCACAGCACCCAGTGCAGTAACCATCGGCTTCTCAGCATCTATGCGTTTTGCCGACGGAGGGAACTGGCCGAAAGACAGACCGGTCTAAAAACTGATCGAATGAACAATTCGTAATGACAGCATTCAAAATCAGTTACGCGAATCAGCAAACTCTGTCACACACAAACATACACACCACACACACACACACACAAACACAAACACACACACACACTCCACACACACACACACCACACACACACACACACACACACGCACACACACACTGTATTGTCTGATTTATTGAGCAATGGTGGAAAGGTTCTCCCTCCACTGTCACCCCCCCCCCCCCTCCCCCATCCCATTCCAACTGAGCGGTGAAACTTGCTAGTATGAAAACACCTTCGGGCCCACGACAGCCCGCGCAGTTATAGGCGGGCCCACGACAGCCCGCGCAGTTATAGGCGGGCCCACGACAGCCCGCGCAGTTATAGGCGGGCCCACGACAGCCCGCGCAGTTATAGGCGGGCCCACGACAGCCCGCGCAGTTATAGGCGTGTCCATCAATAGCTGCGGAAGTGTCGTATAGCGTTGCCGACGGCAAAGCTATACGACACTTCCGCAGCTATTGACGCGGGGTCCTCTTACGCCTCCACTGTCCGCTCCCTTGTCCTTGTTGATTTGTATTTGTATCCTGATTTGCAACTCCTTACGGCAGAATACAGCTCGTCGCTCCAGTAAACAGGTACGACCATGTCAGACAGCAGCGCACGACCTCAATGCACGTGGGCGCTAGGATGGGCACGGGCAAGGCCTACATTATGTGTCAGTGTACACGTTTCCTCTACTCCATTATGAAATACAATCGTAATGTCCTTGTCAGTAGCTTCTACAAAAACATCCGGTTTCGCCACACATCTGCAAAAGGCATAGATCCTCATGAGACAAGCTACCGGCACACACGAGGATCAGTGCACCACTTGTTTGTCTATTTATGTATGTGTTTTCGTGTCGATGAGGCGTTTATTCTGGGGGGTGTGTGCTGGCTCACAAAACTAATTGTTTACATATCGTGTTTACAACTGAAAGCACAGCTCGTATTGAACAGGGAAGTGTGCGGGAAGATTCTAGATAAGTTCATATACAGTTAATACCATACAGACGTTTCACGGTTTACACATTCTAGCCCAGGAGCGAAATCCCCACATTTCAAAGTTGCCCGGCTCTGAATGACTGTATTACAATTCTAGACAGAACGAGCATGATAGTTCACGGGTGGTGCCAGAATAGCTTGGCGCCTATGGGCGCCAAGCTATTCTGGCACCACCCGTGAACTATCACGCTCGATCCATGTCTTGCTGTGGTGTGTCGGGGCTGAATGAGTTAATATTTGTGTTGCTCTGTGCGCTTTTGGGTCCACGGGCCGATGTCGGCCTGAGGACCTTTGCTCACTGGGTACGGCTCTAAGCCGTAGTGATCCTAAGTCAAATACACGCACACGCACAACTCATTTACTGACGAAGAAAAGAATTGCAACAATAATAATCGGAAACACTGTCGTGTTTCCGATGATTCCGTGATGTCGCATTTCTTTTGCTCATCAGTATACTTATCTGTGTACGTAACCGTCTTCTGTAACAGTTTTCGTCATAAAATACATATCGGAACACAAACATGAGACTGAAAAGAGAACCCGATGTACTAATTAGTGTGGACTCCGACGGATTCTCGCACGAAAGGACGCGCATTCAGTTCAAAACAACTTGTCGTACAGTCAGTCCATTTTCGGACACTGAGATTAATCAGCACATAAAAATTGCTGGGGCTTGACTGCCTCATTTGCCTGCCTCCTAGAATCATTGCCGTACTTGTAATTTTTAATCAGCTGACAAAATCCGCAGTACTCTTCTCGCGCAAGAATCTAGGTCGGTCTTTCGTCTGTGAACGTTTGGATCAGGGCTGCTCGGCACCTTACTTAACCCATTCTACCCCAACACTGAAATCCCCAAATTTTGCCGTTGTCCTCTGAAGACTGCACTCTAGCGCAGGACACAGATCGACCATGATAGTTCAAGGGTGATGCCAGAATAGCTTGGCGCCCATAGGCGCCAAGCTATTCTGGCATCACCCTTGAACTATCATGGTCGACCCTTATCTTGCTGTGGTGTGTCTGGGGTAGAATGAGTTAAGAAATCAACGGAAAACACAAGGTTCAAACGGTGGTACACGGTATGGAAATAAAACAAATGTACCTTATTTCGACATAACTCAATTTTAGGCGGAGTGCACACTACACAAGTGCTACACAAACGAGTCGCATTTCAAACATCTGAACTGAGATATCTAACCTTCCACTGTACGTGCGTGTCAACACATATGCTGCTTAGAAAGCTACACGCATTCAGCAAGAGAGAAAGTGAAATAAATAGAGACAATGTGACCGATCTGTGACACTTCAGTTTGTTGAAAAGATCGATTCATTGTTGAATGCGTGTGTGAGCTCAGTAGTGGTTGACGAAAAATGCGGGCTTCATCTACAAAATCAGGCCTACTGTATCCGGTCGCTTGCCAGACGGCCTTTGCTCATACCGTAAAGGTTCTATCACTTGAATCCAGTGTGAAAACTCCGCACTTCCTTGCAACAAATTTGACATTGTCAGTGGCTGCTTAGAAGCATTGAAATTGTAGCGGCAAAAACCAAGCGCATTTGCACGACCGGGCGTAGTAGCCTATAACTGAAAAGAGTTGTGTTTCCTGCAGTGTAGCACACAAAAATGTTCAGTCTTCAGACGAACATTTGGCCGTGTTGACTCCTGACGTCAGAGACTATTTTACAGTTTCAGATAGTACGTACTCAGACAGCACGACCATGGCATTGAATCGCCTGTACTCGGGTTACATCGTGGTTTGTAGTCCTCTGAAGATGATTATCAGACCTTCGCGCCTTCGGCGCAAAGGTCTGATAATCAGCTTCAGAGGACTACAATATCACGATAAAACCCTCGACTGAGGAAACCTAACACAGACGATTCAAAGCCTAGGTGGGATCAGATTTGTTCAGACCGGACTTTGAATCACCTTCGAGGTGGCAAACGAGGTTACCAACACGCGTAAAGTTTCACCCCTACCTTGATTCTAAGCCGTTGGTCTGTCTGGTACTCCACACTGACGGTTAGGTTTTGGAACGGCTGCATGGCCAACAAGTGAGGGGCGTCCTTTCTGACCAGTCTGAGCTGGTACCCGCTGGCTGTCTCTGCAGCCTTGTCCGGGGCGTCATAGCCATAGTCAGCGGGATAGACGCACTTCGGGCGGCCAGATTTGTCTGTTTCACCGAGCCATGTACATCTGGAGCAGACATATTATCAACCCCTTCACTGCCTGGAAAATGAGAACAGCACTTAACTTTGAGGCAAAAAATCTCGTGAGCCCCCCTCAGATGGGGGCGCTCAAGATTTCTTTGGCCCTTGCATGCCCTATTTATCTCTGTGTTCTCTGCGTGGTGTTTGGCGTTGACTTTGCCATGGTTTCGAAATTATTTTGTTGTGCCCGCAGGCAGGGAAAGGATTAACTCATTCAACCCACGCACGTATTTCCCAAATGTTGGAGGCGTCATCTAACGACTGTGCACCTGTTGCAAAAGATGGATCGACAGGCGCCAAGCTAATCTGGCACTATCCTTTAATTATCATGGTCGATCAATCTCCTGCTGTAGTTCGTCAGGGCTGAATGGGTAAAAGGTGCAGCTCCATTTCGGTCTCGGTAAATTTGCCGGTAACAGATGTTTATAAGTGTTCTTACAATAATGCTGGATAACAATTACGAAGTTTGAATGTCTTAAAAAATGAAAGCCTTTAATGCTCTTATTGCCCTTTGTTAACAGAAGAGTTACGCTCAACAGGAAGTGGAAAGTCTTTAATGCTCTTATTCTCCTTTGTTAACAGAAGAGTTACGCTCAACAGGAAGTGGAAAGCCTCCGGCACGTGTGCCTACTCACATGGATCGTAAAAAACCCACAAAAACCAAACAAACGGTAGAAAAGTCTTAGTTGAGGCAACAACACAAAATCGATAATCCGTAGTAACGGCGAATGTTAGATATCAAAGCCCGCCATTGAGCTGATCGCTTCTCAAAGCGCAAAAAGCCATCGGGCCGACGTCGCCCGCCGTTGGCCCGCGCACGGCCGTGCGCGGGCCAACGGCGGCCGACGTCGGCCCGATGGCCTTTTGCGCACCGGGTTCAAATCAAGCCCATTTGTCCAGCATTATCGGCAGACATACTAAGCACGTTTATAAAGAAGATATTGCGGGCCTGTATTGCCTCTGAAGACCTCACAAAGCTAACACACACACACACACAAAAAAAAAAAAAAAAAAAAAAAAAAAAAAAAAATCGTGCCTCACCCCCTCTGGGTACAGCTCTCTTCTGTCAAATTCGCGCGCGTGCCTGGGTGACAGTCAACACTGCAACAAAACACATTTCAAGTAACATAATTGGAACCTTTTCTCGGCCGATAAAAGATGAGAAGACAATTCAACTGCATGTTTCTTGTACGGCTGGGGGCTCATGGGCGTTGCATTATCAAAGGACTTCAGAAACACAAAATGCGACCGCGTGCAGTAAAGGTTTTTTCTTTTTCTTTTTGTAAGACCATAATGATCACTCAGATATCTGTTGGGCTCTAACTGCTCACGTGTATGATTAGTATTGCGATATTTGATGGGCTTATATAATGCACGGTATTACAACCACGGAGTGAAACCTGAAGGGTATTGCCTGACGAACACCTTCCATGCAAGGACACTGACAATTACCTAACTGCAAGAGGCCTACGTCCTCATGACTCCTCGCATCTGAGTGAGCTACACGTCTCCCTAGAAGTAGCAGAGAAGGGCACCATGAGATTGAGTTCAAAGATGGGGCTCTGAAAAGGACCTAAACAAATTTTAAACCCTGCTGGGTTCGAACACTCGACCTTTCGGGTGAGAGTGCATGAAACGCTCTAGACAGCATCTGAGCTGCCCAGCTCCTCAACAGTGGCACATATGGGCACATCGAGCCTTGAAGCTGACAACCACAAATTTAGGACTTGTCCTAGAAAGACTACAATACAGTTCCGGGAGATCGCCAAGTTATTCTGGCACTACCCTTGAACACTCATCGTCGATCAATATCTTCTTCATGGCGTGTCAGTGCTGTTTAGGTAAAAGGATGACTCACCTTATGTCTGGAATCGATATAATCGCTACTTCGGGGTTGTCTTCTTTCTTCAAGTACGTGTTGAGGACGAGCCCAACAGTTAGTGAGGCTGCCGTTAGCAGAATGAGGCACACCACAAACACAAGCTTACACCGGCCTGAAGTCTGCTTCTGAGGGTTTTCATTTTCGTAATTGTTCGTCTCTTCTGGCATTGTCGTTGTTGTTATTGTTGTTGTTGTTGGTGGTGGTGGCGGAGGTGTTGGTGGTGGCGACAGTTGTATTTACTGTCCTTCAGTTTTTGTCCAGCTGTCCCATATGCTTTCCTGTTTTTTTCGTCTCAGTCCTGTGACCTTACATCTCTTAACACCCTGATGCAAAATGAAAAAAAAGCATGGTTGAGCAGCCGAAGAAGTATATTTCAGCACTAAATATTCATTAAAAAAAGAGCGAAAAAATATTTAAAAAAGAAGAAAACGGGCAGTGCGCTGAATATATAGTACTTAGATCTGTGATTTTTGGACCTAAAAACTGATCACTACCGACTAAACAAAGCCTTTCTTTGCCTTTGCCTTTGGGTTGGCAGCCGAGGAAAACCTGTGGGAGTACGACCTGCTGAAAAATATGAGTACATTCGTCCCAAACATTGTGTTGTCAATGATGAAACAGCAAGATTCGAAAAGCCCTAAATGTCCTTAAAGCTTAAGTTTTTCACAAAAAGGTCAAGCACTGTTTAGCCCCATATGATAATACTGACGATACAGGTCTTTTCCGCCGTGGGTTACAGCCAAGGGGTGAATGCCAAAATGGATGGTGCGTCCTTACAGCTGTAGCTTATCACGGATAGGTCAAGGATAGATTACAGTGAAGACTGACAGAGCTGTGTGACAAACTCTTCACAAAACACAGCTCCTAACAACTGTGTTCTGGTCTGGTCTGTTGTACAGGCCCAGCAAGCAAAAGACCATAGGGCCGATGTCGGCCGCAGTGGGCCCGCGCACGGCAGTTCGCGGGCCCACTGCGGCCGACGTCGGCCCGATGGTGTTGCTTTCTGGGTTTGAAGTAATACGCGAATCTTATTCATCTTCATATGTTTGTAGACATTCAACCGCTGTTTGTTTTTTTCTTTACATAGCTGGCTTTGTGGGCGTCCCAACGCAAACATACAGTTTAATTTAAAGATAAATTGAAATTAATTTACTGCAGTTTAATTCAGGTTAGTGTGTTCAGGATGACATCACTACACACCGTAAGACCCATACGAATTCCACCGGCCCAACCCTCAGAAAGTCTTCCTGCTGATCCTACAGACCGACATATCGGTTGGACCATGTCTATATTACTATACTTATAGTAACAGACTTATGGTTGGATTTAATTGCTACGGCTGTCTTCTTTTCTAGCGTATATCAATTTTATTTTAGTTTCCCCTGGGAGACGATCAGCTGTTATGTATATTATCTGTGTGGCATACATCGTTTTGTTTTTACACGAGGGCAGGACACAATATTAAATATAACGTATAACATGCATAATAGCAGCAGGTTACATGCAAATACGGCGATTAGTTGTAGTGTATATTCTCCGTGTACGTCGTTTTGTTCCTCACACGAGTGCAGTGCACAATCTTCGATATAACGTACACATTAATCGTATCGCACAACAGCACACCATAATATGGCTTAAAAACAAGTGCCTCGTTCCTCATGCGGATGAACAGAATTACACGCAAATCGGACTGATTCTGAGGGTAAAAGGCACAGATTTTCATGAGCCCCCGCTTTAGCAGGGGCTCGTGATAATCTGTGCCTTTTGTAGATGTAAGTGACTAAACTAGTCTCGAATATTTCGACTGTGCACCCTTAGCCGAACGTTTGTGTCGCCCAAAGCGAAGGAATGTATGACCTAGGATATAATTTTCAAACACGCTGTATCTGAGCGGCAAGTGGACAGCTCTCTCACAATCTCTCTCCTTCCCCCTCCCCTCCCCTCCTTCGTTGGTGGCCGAGTGACTCTAACAGAAATCATATTTCACGTGTAAGTTCGCAGAGTACTATACTGTACTCTGTGTACTTAACCATGAAATATGATTGCTATTAGTCAATTTAAATCTGTGATTCGCAGATCGCTAAATAGGTCGTCGAGTCTCCATGAACGTACCCCTACTCCCACCCCTCCACACACACCCCTTTTACCCCTCATTACAACGTAGAGGGCATCACGCATACACGTAAAACATGTTATCAGTTTGTTGAGACACTGAGGGGTTCTCAAAATCTGGGACAGCATATTATACACCTTTTCCAATACACGACAGTAATGTGGAAAACTTCGTGCTTAACAGTTTGGTTGTCGGTAGCGCTTTTTGCCGCAATGATTTCTGCAAGGATCATCGCGACAAAAGCGCTACCGATAGCCAAAGGGTTAAAAAGTACGGGACAAAGGTTCAAAAGTGCTGACGCTGTACACGGCAAGCACAACCTTTGAGTAATCATGCTGCAACGTACATGCACTGGCTTCCTGTTAAACAAAGAATACATTTCAAACTGGCCACCTTTGCTTATCGTCACTTTGACGGCACTCTGCCATCTTACCTGTCATAATAATAATAATAATAAGCGCATTAAATAGGCGCTTTATCCCAATTGAAAATCGGCTCAAAGCGCCGCCGCGAACTGAACCCAACAAGCACGCTCACGTGAATCACGCGCATTCACTCACACACTGTACATAAACACAGAACATTCACGTGGTGCTAAGGGCAAGCTCAAGCGAGCTACTGTAGTTTTTAGTGGAAATTCAAAATCGTTTGTATTTGAAATTTGATTAAGTGGGCTGAAACTGATACCAAAGTGGTGGGGGAGGAAGAGCCGGAGTACCCGGAGAAAGAACCCCCGACGGTCCGCCCGAATTAACGGTGACACTTACTAGAGGAGAAAAATCCGACGCCGAAACCCGTAATCGAACCTCGCACCTTTAGCATTGGTGGCAGGCGCCTTAACCACTGCGCCACGGACCGCCATCAACTCTTACCAAATACCGTGTATGAGCCGCCGAGAACTCTCCGCTCTAGCTCAGCCCAAAACACGTTTAGCGGCTGTACCACGCGAGACGCTGACGTTTGGTAAAAGGTCTTTTCATTTCTTTTCAGGCGCCAAGGGTATGGAATGCATTCCCCTCTCACATAGTCAGGCTCCCTCACTTTCAGTCTTTAATCCGTTTAGTGTCAGCCGAAGGGGAGACTACCAGTGCTTTACTTTGTAACCTTCCTAAAATATTAGCACTGGCAGTCTCCCCTTTTCTTTTCATTTACTACTACAATATCGACTGCAACCCCTTCCCCCCTTTTGGTAGGTTCTCTTTTAGCGTGCATGGAGGTTTGGCTCTAGGTGGTGGCATGGAATGTATGCCCCTGCAGACACCACAGTAAAATGTGGTTGTCTTTGCAGGTAGGCAGAAATTCATGCCTCCTCCAGTATCGCCGATGGTGTGCTGAAGAGGTCGCCAAGACCGAAACAGCTGTCCACACCGGCTAAATATCTGGACCCCCCTTGGGGGGACCTAGATTTAAATTTCCATGCACTGAGTGGCTGGAACGGTGGGATATGTGATACGCCCCCCTTCGGGGGGGCTTCCATATGCATTGCTTTCAGTCACTTTTTTAGCGCCCTCTCTCTTTCCTATCTTTTTTTTTTTTTTTTTTTTTTTTGTGCTTTGGCCACAGTAGATCTATGATCACTGGTCGATCATGCACACTTCTCTCCCCTGACAGTGCTATTATCTACTTTACTTTGTAACCTTCCAGTGATTATTATTATTATTATTATTATTAAGACAGTTAACTTCACTCGACAGACTTCTAAGTCATGATACATATAACTACGTGTGGGCAGGGGACAGCTGGACGCACTCAATTGTAATTATTTTCTGACATGATCAAAGTACATACTTGTAGATCAACATGGTTTGAAAAAGACCACACGGTCCATCCATTCATCGTCGCACGCACAAATGCAATTTGTCTATGTAAGAGTCATTTCATTCTGTTTTAAGAGTATCGGCTGCACATACTTTATTCATTCAAAGTAGAACCTGGTCATTAACCCATTCAGCCCTGACGCACTGCAGCAGGAGATGGGTCGACCATGATGATTCAAGGGTAGTGCCAGATTAGCTTGGCGCCTATCGGCGCCAAGCTAATCTGCCACTGCCCTTGAATTATCATGGTCGATCCATCTCCTGCAGCTGGTGCATAGTCATTAGAATAGATGACGCCTCCAAAATTTGGGAAATACTTGCGTCGGGCTGAATGAGTTAATATTTCGTTGCCGAGAAAAAAGTGAACACAATCCAGCTGCAAGAGACATTGATCCTCATGAGCTCCGCGACTGCGGGGGCTCACTGGATTTATGCCTATTGCTGAAGACCAGTTTGTATCAGACAGTTGTGGCTTTTGGTCGTTGAATGAACCAAGATGTCAGAAACAAATAGTCGCGGGGGCTCATGAGGATCTATATCTCTTGCAGTTGGATCATGTTCACTTTTTCTCGGCAGTCAGAAGGGGTTAAACTCAGTGAACTAACGTTCGTGCGTCTGTTGCAGTCGACTCGCGCAAACTGCAGGAAGGCGTGTGCCCGATAACAGATTACTTCCTGGGAAAATATGATTTATAAATGCGTATTTGCTCAGTCAATCCCGTGCAGGTGCACGCCCGTACAATCAGTTCAAATGGAGCCTGACTTTTCAATGCACGCGAGACGAACAAAACAGAAGGGTCAGAATAACACTATGTTTGCATAAGATTACATTTTGTGGTTTGAACACACATCTCTCCCGCAGGTAAGTGCTTGTCTTCGTGGCTCAAGGCCCTTAAACTCATTCACTGACAGTGTTGACACTTGTGCTGCTGAAATCATCGTCCATTCAGAGCCAAAGAAACTAGCCGCCCAAAGAGCACGGACACAAACTATGATTCCCAAGAGGTGTACAACCTCATGAGCCCCTGCACCTCAGGTTCTATGCCTCTTGCAGTTGGTGTTCAATTTTTCTCGGCAGCGAAACGTCTGAACGTCCGAGGGAAAAATAGGAACTCTCCAAAACCTTTTAAGAGGCTTATTTCGAGACGTTGCGATACACGTCACCCTGTAGATGGTTTACTGAAGTTTGACAGCTTATAAGTGCAGTAAGGTTATCTCGGGGTCAGAGAATGTGCCAAGCCCTAAGACATCACGGTAAAACCAAGACTCATCTCCCACAATCCAGACCCAAAAAAAGGCGACTGCCAAGCATTAAAACTCCATTGAAGAACTCAACGGAGAAAGAAACACGCTCAAAAAAGAGAGTTACAACACAATTTATGAATATGAATTATGAACAGCTCGGGGAGCGTGGGACAGCTTCAGGAGCGCGTGACTGACGCAAGAAACTACACGCCTAGACGTGGAGGATCGTGCGAACTATACAGAGCGATAACACTAGTTGAACAGGTTGGATAGTGAGGACAGATTACCTAGACTGGGTTTTATTATATTGTATGGAAGTGAGTGTGACGTGCTAGTGTTGAGAATTGTGTATTTTGTGAAGAGTATTTTTTTGTTAGTTAGGATTATACATTGGGCACAGAAACATGATGTTTTGCGTAGTACTGCACGAATGTGTCCGACTGAGAGTTAGGCTTGTTTGTGTATGTGCCCGTCGCGCTTGTGAATCTGTGCCGCGTGCGACCGGTGAGAAGTCTGCGTGCGTTAAATGGATCTATGTCTTGCAGTTAGATCGCGTTCAGTTTTTCTCGGCAGTTAAGGGGTTAAGAATTGGACTGCCGAAGCACAGTGCACTGTGTGATGCACTGGGGAAAACATAGGTTGAAGACAAAACAAATTTCAGATTGCGTCTTTCCATCAGAACCTTCAGCCTTCTATGCAGTGAGCGATAGGTCATCAGTCCGCGGTCGGCCTTAGTCTGCAACCGCCGTGGGTCCGATGACTACTTGACACTGGTTTCGTGTTGTGTCCACACTCAAATTCAAAAGTCCTCGTGTTGAAGTAGTGAGGTCCGGTGTGGCTATCTTATCAACTGTCACTTTAAACTTCGTTCAAATAGAAACCTCTAGTAGTGGTCGCCCTGTTATCAAACGACCAAACTGTCACGCTGTCTGGTACACTTTGCAGGTATTTGACGTGACTCGACACTGTGTCACGACCCATTATTAGTCGGCATTCGTCAACACAAACTGTCTTCTGGCAGTTTGTGTTGACGCATGCCAACTAATAATATGGGAAAATTGTCACATTTTCGCTGGAGCAAAGCTGGTCACAAAACGACTTTGGTGCACAAAACCTTACTGAACTTTCTAACTGTGATGGTTCTTACAATTACGAATACTACCTTCGTAAATAAAATTAAAGCAACTATTTAACATAAATTCATCTAGATAGGTTCATAGGTCCATTTACGGGTAGAAAACCTACCTACACACTTTCGTCCGCATGAGGCACAGATTGTCATGAGGCCCTGTAGTCGCAGGGGCACATGTGAATCTATGATACATGTCTCGTACTGACTGATGTCGAAATCTTTGAGATATTTTCAAGAATCCTGAACTGTCGATTTCAACAATTGTGATACTCTATCTCCCCACCCCTCTCTCCCCACCCCACCCCACCCCCACTCTCCCATACACACACATAACATGCTTACACCGCATGCACTTCTGTACGCCACAATGATGCCTAGAGATTGTACTGCTGTCAAAACACCGTGCTATATAGGCCATGCCCGCCTTTCTAAGTCACTCCAGAATTCTAGTGAAAGAGAATTGTAACCGCCTTAGAGTGGCTTTTGTATGTGGCTTTTGTATGTGGGTTTTATGATGCAAAAGATCTATTACGTTAACAAAATAGACTACGGCGTCAGCATCAAGTTCTTTCTACAATGTTCTGTGGTGCGGCACCATTGATTCTCATCTAAGTTACAGTGGCTGTGTTCGATCGTTTCTTTGATTTACAGACAAGAAAGAATGAATGAACGAAACAAACAAACGAACAAACTGCCGATCAGCTGATCAGGTGATAATAGTTCATGATTGATGCCAGAATAAATTGGTGCCTGGAAGCACTACAACGGTGACAGATCTACCGTACTAGTTCAGCCGGTCAAGGGTGGTGCCAGGATAGCTTGGTGCCTCTAGGCACCGAGCAATTAGGATATTACTCTTGACCTATCTTGGTCTATGAGTCTCCTTTCGTCTTTCGACTGGACTCTTTGGTGTTGAATCAACATGAATTTCAAAAACAACTAATCTGCGACCGCTGGCAGTAACAAACACAAGCCCGTGTCTTTTCAGCCGTTTTTCTTTAACAACGCAAATGCAGTCTACCTACACAAACAGACTATAATGCATAGCATTAGAAACGGAACTGCACTCACCTGTCTGTGTCGTGCTAGTTGTTTTCACGTATCTTGCATAAGACCTTAAAAGCAGTGCATACGCGCTCCGGATGTCAGTTGTACTGTGTGCTGCGACTGTCACTTCAATTACCAAGATGTGAGCCAGCGGTTAGACGCGGCCAAGAAAACCTGTACGGTGCACATGTACTAACTCATTTGAGTCGTGCCGCCTCCGGACACACGGCATAAGCATAAGTCTCGTATCCGGAGGTGGCACGTCTCGAATGAGTTAAACTAGCTAATGTCAGTTCTTGCAACTGTTACAGTTAACTGAATCTATGTGATCAGTTGTGAAGGATTTAACTCATTCTACCCCAGACACACCACAGCAAGATAAGGATCGACCATGATAGTTCAAGGGTGATGCCAGAATAGCTTGGCGCCCATGGGCGCCAAGCTATTCTGGCATCACCCTTGAACTATCATGGTCGCTCTGTGTCCTGCACTGCAATGCAATCTTCAGGACAATGGCAAAATTTAAGGATTTCGGTGTTGGGGTAGAATGAGTTACACCAGCAAAACTGATGTGATGACTGTTAGTTCAAATCCGTAAAATATAGTCTACGTTCATAGACAGCACCTAATTGGTTTGAGGAAATTTCAGTCAAATTTCTTCAAAAGTTAAATAAAGTTATGCACATCACTCAAGTTTTATCTTCTACAGTACAAATTTTTAACCCCTTGACTACCACTGACAGTACTTCTCAGTGGAAAAGATGCATAACGACGTGTCTTTTCCACGAAACTGTATCATCTGTAACTGTCAAGGGGTTAAACTACATTACAGTTTTGAATAGAGCAAAATGGAAGGGGATCCCGTTCATGGCTGGTATAACTGAAACGGTTTGTTATGTGTAAAGTAATTTACTCCGTGACGTGAATCCTGGCCGGTACTGATGAAATGCGTTGTTATGTCAAACGTTTACTTTATGCGACCTTTTTTTTTTTTTTAAAATAAAAGAATTCACATAGTATACCATAAATATTTTAGTGGCTAACTAATTTTTATGATTGCGTGACATCGCTGTCTCACCATGGGAGTTCGTACTAGACATAACACAGACTGCGGCTCAGCCGCACAATACGCGAGGCGCGTCTTCAACGAATAGTACCCTAGTAAGCTGAACCGCCTCCTCGGGCCTAGCACCTTTTGCTTACTGGGAAATGTTAGCTCTGCAGTGTCACTGCCGAGCAGTCAGCGCGCGCCCGGGAAGGGAGAGTAAGCGTGGGGTGGGGGTGGAAGGAGGGGGGAAGGGGCGGGGGGTGGGGTGTGTGTGTGTGTGTGTGTGTGGGGGGGGGGGGGGTGAGGATAGTGTGTATTAGTCTAGTGTTCACAAAAATATGTTCCCAATTCCACGCCATGAAAAAGCGTGTACCAAATGCGCAAAAGGCCATCGGGCCGATGACCGCCGCTATTGGCCCGCGCACGACCAAGCCGGTATCGGCCTTAGGACCTTTTGCGCATTTGGTAAGCAAAAGACCCTCTGGCCGCGGTCTTGTCTGCACTGGGCCCGCGACTGAACAGAAGTGCGCGGGCCCAGTGCGGCGGACGTAGACGCGAGGACCTTTGCTTACTGGGCTGTCTGTTATTATGACAGCGGTTCACATGCGTTGTCTGTCGGAATGCAGGCGCGCTCATTCCTCCGCCGCGGTACACGTGACGTTATAGCGTTTGCGCAACACCGGATCATGTGTACCGATAGCAGATGAGCTAATTATAGAGACAGTAAAAGAAGACAGGGTGTAAAGCGACAGTATATACATGCGCAATAAAGGCGAACGGTACATCATAAGTTGTGTTCTCGGGATAATAATACACAAAAGGACTAACCGTTAACTTGTGCTTCAGTTATGACGATGGAAAGTCAATCGTACGATGACCGCGCAAGACTCCTCTCTGCCCTTCTTCTTCTAAGTTGTTCAATCGGAAGGGTCCCGTGATTTCACAAAACGGAAATAACGACACGTCTTTTACGAAATAAAAATAAATGATGAAAATAATTTATTGCCAGGCGTTTTAGTGTACAACTGACAATAAAACATTGGAATGTCCCTTGGCGTCAGGTTTCATTCACACGCAGACGCAATGAGACATAGCTTACACGTCTCATAATTATTATTCGCAAAATAATTATTAGCTTAATTATTATTAGACATTTAAGACTAAAGGTTAAGACATCTAATAAATATTAAGCTACGTTCCCAATGTGCAAAAAAAACAAACATCGGGATGACGTCGGCCGCCGTTGGCCCGCGCACACGCCCGATGGCCTTTTGCGCATTGGGATATTATATTATATTGAGCAAAAGTTTGCTTGATATAGTGCCGATAACAGGCAGATGTGATTACGAGAGCCGAATCAAAATGTCCTGGTCGTAAGACGAGGGCATTTTACATTCGGGTCAAGTAATCACATCTGTCGGTTATCAGCACTATATCAAGCAAAATGTTGCTAAATATAATTTATGCACCCAGCCCAAAACAAAACAAAACATTCATTTTGCGGCTGATTGCGGTGTTCAGACAACACACATAAATGGCAGAAAATTGCATTATCGCTGTCGCGGACTCAGCGAGTGGATTTCGTTTGACTATGAGCAGATCTAGTACTTCGTATCATGGTCCGTGGACGTTTCCTAAAGCCTGCGCGGTGGAGCTTTTTGGTGGAGTGCAGTGTGCGCAGTACTGGCCCCACCCTTTAAACCCTTGGTTCATCTGCCATGGCCTAGCAAGCTGGGACGATGGCATCGAGGTCCTCGGGTCGTAGGTGTTATATCAGACTGTCCTTGTCCTAGTCTCTGGCTCAAAAGCCTTCCCCGGAGACACGGGGGCTTTGATGTCAGGGGTTTCCTCCCTTAGCCTTTCCGCAGCCAAGCGGCCAGGCCTGCAAGGCAGCAGGCGACTCGTGGAGGGCGGGGTCGTCTCAGTATGTCCCGTGCAGATGTGAACATCTGCCCACTGCCCACAAGGGTGTGGTTATGTATAAAATCTGGAATGAGGTTCACCCAGAATATCTTTGTAAGCTCTTTACCAAGGCAAGTTTACTTACAAATACAAAACGATTTCCAAATACCGTCAGTAGCTCGCTTGAGCTTGCCCTTAGCACCACGTGAATGTTCTGTGTTTACGTACAGTGTGTGAGTGAATGCGTGTGATTCACGTGAGCGTGCTTGTTGGGTTCAGTTCGCGGCTACATTCTGCGCATTGAGTTATATTATAAATATGAGAAATGCGCCATATAAATGCGATGCATTATTATATAAATGCGATGCATTAAGTTCAGGTTACTCTACTTCAAGACGAAACTTTATTACACCTCGCCCCAGGATAAATCTCTTTAAAACCAGTGTATCTTTCTCAGGCGCATCTTTCTGGAACACACTGCCAACATGTATACACACGCTAGCTCCCTCTCCTCTTTCAAGGAATGCCTCCTCAAGTACTTGTCTGCTGATACATAATCTACCACAAGTATTCGTATCAAACATGTGCTTATCGTATATCAGTGCATGCTGCCGTATGGTTTGTGCATACTAATAATAATCGCCTAATTACATAATCACATAAACTTTCTATTATAATCAAAATAATTTTTGCTGTCTGAAGTGAATTTTCACTATGATCCAAATGATTTGCTTCGTATATAGGTCAAGTTATCATTAGCGCGTGTTTGTGTGTGCGCGCGAGCATGTATGTGTCAGTGTGCGCGCGTTGCGTGTACTTTCTATTTTTCGTTTGTTTTTTGTATGACCGAATGAATGAATGAATTTTGTTTAATGTCTCTTCATGTTTAATGTTTCCTAATTTTTCTTTGTGTAATTTGGTACTATTAGTATTACAATTATTATCCTGTGTTTGTAGAGTAGCAACGGCAAGTATGAAAAATGGCACACGTGCTAATTACTTTATCCGTTGAGAAATAAAGTTTCATTTCATTTCATTTCATTTCTGTTCTCTGCCATTCTTAGCGTATCACCCAGCCTCAGTCATGTCTACTCTGAGATATTGTCCTCCCATCTTTTCCTCTGTCTTCCTCTCCTTTGTCCTCCTTGCACAGTGCCTTGCAGGATTGTTTTGGAAAGCCCTAAACGCGTGACATGCCCATACCACTTCAGTTTGCGTCTATACAAGGAACAGTGATGTGATAAAAAGTTTGTTAAACTAACGGAAGGCTGCATCTAATCCGTCTCCTAGTGATACTTTGAGCCAGTGCATGACACACATCCACGCAGATTACCCCAGCATGTTTGGTGTCCAAATATAGTACAATTTCTCCTCTACAAGACGACATATGTTCAAATAATCACGCACAACTGCAGGTGAATTAATTCCGGTTTACAGACAACATCTGTAATTTACAGCTTATTCGCCGTAGCAGAGGTTAAGAGATAATCGGGGTCAAGCACAGTACTGTAACAAAGACGGCTGCTGCGCTATTCACATCCCCAGCGGAAGCGAGACCGCATAAGCGGGCGCCTTTTCAGTGATGGTATTTAGCACGCTGATAGTAAGGGGAAGGAGGCTGCCTCGCTATCTCAGTGCTCCCGCGAAGCCGATCTCTAAGTGTGCTGGCGCGCGCTGGCGGGCAGCCAGCTAAAAACTAAAGAGCATAGGCTAAACTGCCATGTGCCCATAGTTTATTTACAAAACAGGTGAGATATCTATATCAGCCTGGTGAGGCCGAGAACGACGTGAAGCGCAGAGCATCCGACCCCATCTGGTCTACGATCATACATAATATATAAAAAAATATTCCCGGTCCTGTTGCGTCAATATATTATTTATATGAACCAGCCCCTCAGAGGGCATTTGTTAGAGAAGAATTACAGATTATTCCCCCAGACACTGTTACTCACTTTTGAGCCAACGAGCATACTTATTTGTAAGGTATTGTCCGATCCTAACGTCATACAGATGCAGATCTTTACACGCTATGTTTGCCGGTTTATCTCTAAGTCTTCCACCCGCAAAATACTTTGTGATCTCGTCGTAGTGTTGGTAAGGCAACAAACGTTTATGTAGGTGGCTGCATGCAGAAGGGGATCTTCCATCTATCGTCCATGCACCACCAGTCCATGGAGAATGTCTTTGCCACTGTCTTGAAGTAGAATTGACCCTCAGACTGTCAGTCATATTTTAAAGATATATTTACATCTTAAGACCTTTCTTTTAGTCTGGCTGGCCAGATTTTTACCCATTCTGCCGTGAGACGGCCTTAGCCGCCTGCTCAGCGTTAAATCCAAATAAATAACTAACTCAGACTGTCAGTGTGTAACCTTGAATATCTTTTAGAAACGTGCGTGTGTTTGAGCATTTTGGTAACTTCTTTCACAGAGACTGGACTAGTCGTAGCTGTTTCTACATTTGACTTTGCCTTCCTAGCTTACAGTACCCACGGGCTTACAGTACCCAGGGTGTGGCATGCTGCTGCGATGTAGCCCTTTGGTCCACCATGAAGCTATACAACATAAATGCCAACCTGATCAAAGTCATAGCAAACCTTTACAACAAGGCCACTAGCGCAGTCTGCTTTAACGGCAAAATAGGAAACTGGTTTAGGACTACAGTCGGAGTCAGACAAGGCTGCTTGCTCTCACCTACTCTTTTCAACATCTTCCTGGAAAGAATCATGATGGACGCTCTGAAAGATCGTGAAGGAACTGTCAGTATTTGAGGCAGAACAATCACAAACTTGCGCTTTGCGGACAACATTGATGGCCTTGCAGGAACAGAGAAGGAGCTAGCTCAGCTGGTGAAAAGCTGGACAGTACAGCCATTGCGTATGGGATGGAAATCAGTGCAGAGAAGACCAAACTGATGACAAATAACACCAGTGGCATTGGCACTGACGTCATGTTTGGAAGCCAAAAACTAGAAACATTTAATAAATTCAAATACTTAGAAACCATGGTCTTCAATCTTGTCGGTGCTGTTGTTGTCTGCGCAATCCTGGACAGTATTTCTGGTTTTGATCCCTCATCTGTCACAATGGTTTCTAAGTATTTGAATTTATTAAATGCTTCGTATAATCGTGCGTGTTTATGAGTAAATTCTACTTGTTACTTGATCACGCATAATTGCGGAAAATGCCAGCAGGTATGTTTATTTAGTTCTTTTCTTAGGTTGTCGATATCGCCAGCTGACGCCATCTCGTCAATTTCACTAGAGTCAGTCCAGCGAGTCGCACACAAAAGATGACACAGAAAAAGGGTATCCTAAACTTAATCAGCTTCGTGATGTTACTATACCTAGCGGTTCTACAAATAATGTGCACTAATTCTTTAAGCATGTAAATAATAAGTGGGTAGTTGGTCCTGCTCCTGTTCCACCCAGCACGCACAGTATCTTGGGCAAATATTGGTCCATTGCTGGATAATGGCCGATATATTGGGCCAGTATGCGAGAGCTTAGCGAATTTTAAATCTAGCCGACATTTATCTTGAAAATAAATATACAACGGCAATCTTTTACCATAGTTTGGGCACGCCGTGACTTTTTTTTTGTTTAAATAATTTTTTTTATATAACATTTATTCGCCACATTCTATGTTTTGTCAGACACTGCATTGCATGCCGGTATAGCATATGCTGCGATTATTTCCGCCAAATTTGACTGCAAATCAAGGCTACAAATTCCATTGCCAGACCAAGTTCCAGCTTTATTTCTTCTATATTTCTTTCGCTGACGTCACGTGCACTTGCTGATTAAGGTATACGTACGTGTATAGTACGATTTTAAACTTCTCCTTGAGAAAATATGGATTTTAAAGATGAGTCGTACTGCGGGTCGAAGAGGAGAAAAATCAGGAATTCCCACTACAAGATCGTGCAGAACTGGAGAACCTCAACACAGTCCTAGACAACGCGCGGCGACCAGGAACAACATGGTAATTATACATTTGAAATCTGAATATTGTTTGCATTTTCTTGTTTTGTGGTGTGCTGCTTGGGTTGATGAATATAATTTACATGCAGTTTTGTGTTTCGTTTTATGTTTTCTGCTCTATGCAGGAAAACTACAGAGAAAGGTAAATTTTGATTGTGATTCTTTTGGACAAATTTTATTTGTAAAAACCGTTTTATTTTTTTCTGTGTGTGTTTGCAGATTCTGTACTTATCCCATGTTGGAGGCTTGGACTTTAAAGATTGTGTACGGAGGACAATGCCCTTTTTGATGAGGACAAGTCAGTGTCTGGATATATTGTACATCCTCACTGGAAAAAGGGGAAAGAAGCCTTCAGCAGACTGTGTAACTTGCACAACGCAATCATTGGTAAATTATAATTAAGTAATTAATGCTCTGTTTTATTATTAAAACAAGATGGGATAAAACATAACCCACAAAGTCCCTTCTATATGAGTGCTGTCCTCGCTTTTGTCTTTGATCTGATTCTGATGTTGAATTATCTATTGAAAAAGTCTCACAGATCTGCCAATGCGTCAGTGAGTTCTATAGTATAATGCCTCAGTGCGCGAGCATGACTTGGCCCCGGTAGCTGGACTCACAATCCAGGGGAAAAAAACGGATTTGTTCAATAGCATGTCCGTTGAAAGGTCCTGGTAAATCAAAGTGGCACAGTTGGAGTGCGCCTGAGTTGATCAGTGTTCAGGTCGTACTCCATAGGCAATAGATTTCCCTGTCCCCCATAACCCGCCCGTCAGGGCCATCCATGATCACCTCGGTGCTGTGGACGTTAAACCCGAACTAACCAACCAACCACGACTTGTGACCCAGTTTCTCGGCTCGCCTGGAACAAACTAAGTGGCCAAACTGAAACAGCCGCGTGACGCGTATGTCAAGACATACACGCCACGCGGCTGTTTCAGTTTGGCCACTTAGTTTGTATCAGGCGAGCCGAGAAACTGGGTCACAAGTCGTGCTCGCACACTGAGGCAGCGAGTCTCTCAGCTGTCAGGCTAGCTGATGAGCGGGCTTCCTGCAAGGCGCAGTACAGCAGGAAAAATGACTACCTTTTGTTTTCATGACTTTCTTATTTACCGTTCTAGTGTGTGATGCAAAACTTTGTGAGATCTGTTTTTTTCTCTTTATTTCCACCTTATCCTGCTGGCTACTGGTTTGTCACAACTATAGTGTGTTTGGTGTCAGTGTGTTGGGCAGAATGTCCGCTTTTAAACAAACAAAGCTTTGCATCACACACTTGAACGGTACATAAGAAATTCATGAAAAACAAAATGTAGTCATTTTCCCTGCTGTACTGCGCCTGGAACAAACTAAGTGGCCACTTCTAGCGCTGGGCCAAACAGCCGAGGTGATTGATTTGTCAAACATCATTTGTCATGACGCAAGTTTTAGTTTTTACGTATTCATTTAGTTTTACATGATATGAGTTTCACTTCATAGGCTTGAGAAAATTGTGTCAAAACTAGAACTCCATAGTACAATTTCAGTCTTGCTATAATTTGTGTGAAAGCAGGTTGACTTTACCTAACTACATGATATACTAAGTACACTGGTCACCTGCATCCTCTTCTTAAAGCGCGTCGATGTGTATGTGCGTGCATGCACGCGCGCTCCAAACATCTCCAAGAGGCGCCTGGAGTGCGCATGAGGATCTATTCCTCCTGGAGATGCGCGCATGTTTGTGTGAGAGAGAGGGCCACTCGTGCAAGAGAATGCCGTCATATTTTAGAGCTCATTCAGACGTTGGAGCCTGCACTGCAGGGAGTTAGCACTTTATAAATTTAATTATTATTATATTTAGAGTATTAGGTCAGTATCTCCGTAGTGACGGAGTTGCCTCTTTTACGTCACCGCCGGTCTGACTTTCTCTAGAAGTAAAGTTTTTTGTAGTGTTTTAATGCCTTTCTGAAAAGAATTAATTTTTACTGTTGAAGTTGAAAGGATGAAAAGCTGGCTAACGAACTTATCCAATGTCTTTCTCCAAACTAGCTATAGGTTCAAGTAATTATGACAAAAATTACGGTCTCTAATCTGGGTCAACCGACTTCCTATAAACGGTTGTTTATGTCTTCAATGTGTCATTCATTACAATATGCTCGGAGGTTGTCTTAGCCGCCACCCACTTAAGAAAGTATTTCACCAAGACCAAGTTTTAAATTCAAGCTTGTGTGTACAGAAATATCAAAGATAAGAACTCTTGTTTACATACATATGCACGCATACATTCGCACATACGGCGCTTCACGCCAAATGTACGTTCAGCAGCGAAGTTAGTGTAACTAGACATGACGTAATTTTTATCTTGTTGCTTCAATTAGAGGTTTAGCCTGCTTGCCTTGACATGGACATGCTATTAAATTCGCCCCACTGCGACCTTTCCTAAAAGCTCCTTTCTATAAATAGAAGGGACTTAAAAGACTTAAAAGAAAACTGAAGTCCAAAATGGGATCAAACCATTCAAGTGACTGCATGGATATTGCAAAACTGGCCGAAGTGAGTCTTTGTTTTGGGTCATCTGTCAGATGGTTTTTAGTTTTAGCCATTGCCCGTCATGAAACATGCATCAATTGGTATTTCTCTGAGACTAAGCAAGCCACAGTCTTCTGTAAATGTTCAGACTTGGCCCAAGGGTACTTTCCACAGTATAAACACCAATTTCAGTGACCTCTCTTAAAGTCAACTCTACAGGATTCAGTAATCAGACATGCATTTTATTTTCAGATGGTGTGAGAAGGTGCCATGGTAGTGCAACAGACATAGGCCACGTTTTAACTCAGTTACTGGATCAATTGATCGCGATGGGAATAAGCAGAGGTGGGAGGCGGCAAAGCGAGCACACACAGACTGACAGTGAATTAGTATAGTTTTAGTTGAACTCTGCAAGCTGCTAAACCCTCTGGCTATCAGTACTGCCTGACATTGTGATGATTCCTGCAGGACACAGACTGACAGTGATTAGTATAGTTTTAGTTTCTCTGCAAGCTGCTAAACCCTCTGGCTATCAGTACTGCCTGACATTGTGATGATTCCTGCAGGACACAGACTGAGCATTAGTATAGTTTTAGTTTCTCTGCAAGCTGCTAAACCCTCTGGCTATCAGTACTGCCTGGCATTGTGATGATTCCTGCAGGACACAGACTGACAGTAATTAGTATAGTTTTATTTTAGTTTCTTTGCAAGCTGCTTAACCCTCTGGCTATCAGTACTGCCTGACATTGTGATGATTCCTGCAGGAATCATTGCGACTTATAGTGCAATACAGACAGCCAAAGGGTTAATCATACCTGTTGTCATCAGATTTATCATATTAAGTAGAAACTAGAATGTAGTGCATGTTTTGTGATTTTGTTAAAACTACAATTTCTTTTGTTATGAAACGTTATAAAATATGTTGTGTAATGGTTATATATGGTATAGATCTGTCATTTCTGTCTACCATCTTAGAATTTTTAATTAACTTTTTTTCCGGTCAAAGCAACATCAACTTCAAACATTGGACATTAATCTCAACTAAACTGTCCATGACAGAAGAAAATTAAACTAATTTTGATTGCAATATTAAGTTTCATTCTGATTCAAATATTCAGTTTGCTACACTGTTAAGTCAGTCGGGCCAAGATGCTTGTAAACATATTGTTTATTTTTACAAGTATAGTTTGCCTGATCACTTAAGCTTGCCTCATGTTTTTTTGTTGTTGCACATAACATTTTAATAAGACATACATGTTTTGTAACCATCTGTTGCAGAAGTGTTTATGTTTGAAAAGTGATGGCAGCTACTGGCTAGTTTAGGGCTTTCAAGCAATGTAGAGCAAACCTGCTTTTAGTTGCAAGTTATTAAAATGCTAACTGGCTGCATGCATGAACTTTTACTCCCCCCCCCCCTCCTCCCCATTACATTTAAGGTTTTATTTGATACGATTTTTAACCCATTCAATCCAGAGGCTGATTTTGTCAGATTTGCTTGAAGGCTACATTACAAATTTTGCGACAGATTAACCATTTTAGTTTATGGGTGGTGCCAGAATAGCTTGGTGTCTCAGGTGCCAAGCTATTCTGGCACCACCCTTGAATTATCATAGTCAAATTAATTTCAAGCATGTGTGTATTAGGATGAAAAGGGTTAATAAGGACAATTCATATGAGATTCTCTTCTTTCTTTTCATAACCAATGTTGTTTGTGCCAAATCCTGTATGTTTAGGAGGAAATTTAGTCTCCAATCGAATTATGTCAGTATATTCTGTTAATCTGTATGAAAGTTATTTATGGGAGCAGGTAAAAAATGTGCTGTGTACAAAATCTGTTATGTTTACAGATCCTATTGCCAGTACCTGAACATCTGTGTGTATGTACATTCAGAGATGGTTTTTGTATGTCATGTATCAGAACAATTGTTTTCTTAATTCAATAATTGTGGGCTTTTTTTTTTTTTTTTACATTTTGTGTATTGTTACAGACAGGTTTCTTTTTTGTGTGAGGGGGGGGGGGGTGTGTGTGTGTAATTAATCCATTGAATCCTGCCTGAGGGTGATTTTTTTTTTTAACTTCAGATTGCCCTGTGAAAGGTATGTTATGGGTAAGGATATATAGGTCAACCATTTTAGTTCAAGGGTGGTGACAGAGCTGTGCACCAAGCTGTTCTGGCACTATTCTTGAGCTATCATGGTCAAATTATTTCAGGCAGTAATGTATCAGGATGGAAGGGTTAAATGAGATAATCATTGTCCTTCATTTCGGTATAGTTTGTGTTTTCTTTTCATAAAACTGAAAATCAGATTAAACTTGTGCATCACTGTGAATCTGAGTTCAGGTTTTTCTTTTTAAGTTGTGTTTTGAGTTACATATTTTGATGAACGTTTGATTTGATAACTATCAGATTAATATATGTTTGCATGATGGTCTTTTTCCTCAGAAAAAAAGCTGGATTAAATTACCAATATCCAAATCTGGGACACTACTATTCATGTTGGAAAAAGGTTGGCAGAATATTTGCTACATGTTGGCACCAGAATGGATTAAGCATGGCACTATATTGGCAGCCAATATTCACCATCCTGGCCCTAGGATGGATCCATCTTGGCACTATATTGGCAGCCAATATTCACCATACTGGTTCTAGGATGGATCCAGCTTGGCACTATATTGGCAGCCAATATTCACCATACTGGTTCTAGGATGGATCCAGCTTGGCACTATATTGGTAGCCAACATTCACCCGATATTGGGCCAACAATGGATCCAGCTTGGCAGCCAACATTTACCCGATATTGGGCCAACAATGGGCCATTTTGCGCTTCCAATATTGGACCAATATTGCCACCCATATATCTGCCCAATATCTGAGCCAATATAGGGCCAATATTGGACCTATATTGGTGTGCTGGCTGGGTAGTTCTTATGTAATTGCTGAAGATGTAAACTTAACATTTAGAAAATTGTTTAACTCTGGACCATTACTTGTGAGCCTTGTTCCAAACTATTTAGAAAACATTAGCAGAGAAAACCTAATACTTCAAGAGTATGAGATTATTATTAACGAAATTATCTTCTCACATCAAGAAAGAACAGACCTGCTCTGACCGTTGTGTTAGCAAGTGAAGCAACAGTAGTTTTTGAAATCATACTAAGACCTTTGGAGGATGCTAAAGAAGCATAAATTGCACAGGGAATCATACTTACATGTGATAACTCAGTGGCGGAATCAAGAAAAGTATTTATTGTAATTAGAAAAAGAACAGATGTAGTAGTATTGAGCATTAACATAGCTGTTAAAGTAGTAGTTGATAAATCAAGTCTAGTTTCATTTAATTACATAAAACTAACTCACATAGATCTTGTTTCATTTTATTACTCTAGCAAATTATACACCCCAGATGATTTGCAAAATGTAATTGATGAGTAAGTTTATTTTGAAATATTAAAATATTTATCATAAAAATGGCGAACTCGTATTAAGAATACACGAAGGAAGTGATAGTAACAAAGCAGACTCGTTTCGTTTAAAGGGGCACACCCGACCTTTTGTAAGGCTTCAGTTCGCAAAAAGCTTTTACTGGGTATCAGTAAACATACCCACTTAGACAGTGACCACCCTATTGTCCTACCAAATGCTTTCTTTCGTCCGTTCAAAGTGAAAAAAGGCCCACCAGAATCTTTGGTGGGATCTCAGAAAAGATTACTTCTGATAGGCGATGGTAGCTGACGTCATAACTATTCTATACGACCTTAGGTCATCTCATAATTATAACAAAGATCCTACACTATTTAGGATCTTTGATTATAACCAATCAGAGACAAGATGGCGGATGAACAAGCGAAGACAAAAAGAAAGTATCATCAACTCGCGCCAACATTGACAGACTCGGAAATGAACAGAAAAAAGGAAAAGAGACAAGATCCCCCTAAGTAGAATTGACATCGGACAAGGGAATATGGACATGATGTGGCAACACGTAAAGCAAGAGCTTGGCTTGACCACCCACCCGGAACAGATTTGTCACTTTCCTGCTGAATCAGTAAGTAATCTACGGTCGATCTTCCTATAGTTCCATGAGCGCTAGTGATTTTCAGATTTCATGAACTTCAGTAGAATTTATCTCTTACTGATTTTGAAAGATTTTAAACCTGTTTTATCATACACGGTTACGAGCTAGTGGATTCACTGGAAGTCAGAAGTAGGTCACTGTTTTCACCGACACACGTGCAGTTTTTACCGGATTTCCGATTTCCTACCAGCGTCAGCCTGTCATAGCTGAGGGGAGGCACCAAGTTTTGCATTTTTTTGTCGTTGAATTTTATATTTATCGGGGTATACATATGAACGATTAATGGTTTAACCCATTTAGCCCCAATGTCCCACTTGCCAAATTTTGTGTTACTTAATGACTATGTATCAGTTGCAGGTGATGAATTGAGCATGATAATTCAAGGGTAGTGCTAGATTAGCTAATCTGGCACTACCCTTGAAATATCATGCTCAGTCCATCACTCTGTCGGGCGTCGGGGCTATTGAAATGAGTTAAGCAGACATGCCACACTGTTAATACCCGGGGCGGTCCGTGGCGCAGCGGTAAAAGCGCCTGCCGCCAATGCAAGAGGTGTGAGGTTCGATACCCGGTTCCGGTGTCGGACTTTTCTCCTCTAGTAAGTGTCACCATTAATTTGGCGGGCGGACCTTCGGGGGTTCTTTCTCCGGGTACTGCGGCTCTTTCCTCCCCTACGAATTTGGTATTAATTTCAGTCCACTTAATCAAAATTTAAAAAATATATATATAAAAAAAAAAAAAAGAAATTTAAATTTCCCAAAAATTCAGTAGCTCGCTTGAGCTTGCCGGCCTTAGCACCACGTGAATGTTCTGTGTAGTGTACAGTGTGTGAGGGAATGCTCGTGTTTCACCGCGAGCGTGCTTGTTGGGTTCAGTTCGCGGCTATGTCCTGCGCATTGAGTTATATTATAAATATGAGAAATGCGCCATATAAATACTATGTATTATTGTTTCACTTTGTTCAGAGTGGTGATGATTCTAACTGCGCACCACTGACACGTCAGACAAGATTCGGTTGATACATTTCACAGTCTAAGGGGAATTACTCAATGCTAAACGAAACACTTGTTTGTCATACGTTGGGTGATTCCCCTTAGGCTTAGTATGTGTACTGGTCGCAACATGATCCGCTAGCCACAAATATTTTCTGACCCAAACAAGAAAATATACAAAAATGACCGTATGGGCTACTTCCCAGTGCACAAATTGCCCTGGAGCCCACGTCCCGCAGACCGCAGCTGGCTCCTGCAGAGATAGATAATATGAGACTTCCAAACCAATACATTCAATAAAGCCGCATCCGTCATTAATTTACGCTATTTTTAAATATCAAAATTCAGTTATCCCATTACACCCTCATTATTTCCGAATCAACCCTTTAATTTTAAAAAAATGATGAGCATGACGGATGCGACTCTATTGAATTTATTATTTTGGAAGTCTCATATTATCTATCTCTCCTAGCCATTTTAGTTCCACTTCAGAAATCATTCAAGCTACGTTTTTTGATCAGCTACCAACCCGCGATTATCATAAGCCAGACCCCCCACCTAACCTAAATTATTAATGCTGTCATTGACTTCTTTAAACAAAATTATTATATTACGTTTTAAAATGAACCAAGACGAATTACTTCTTCTAAGCGATATCTGTGCTGTAGAGAACAAAGACTTAGACCAAAAAAAACAGCGGCTTCTATCTGTAGTTGTGTCCGGCAAATCAAAAGCTTTTCTCGGTAAACAATACATGACAGAAGACATAGAATCCCTTACTGCTGATGAGCTAATTAAACTACATTCTAAATATGAAAATCACATTGCTTCACTAATGACACGTGATTTAAGCCGGTCTCTTGTCTGTCTATATACAAAAGCTGTAAGTCACTTCCTACCTGTTGATAGTGACAGCCTTTCACATGATCTAGAAAGCAACCCCATAGTTTCAAGTTCAATAGGTAAATTAGCATGCCTTATGTTTTACAAGTTTGGGAATTACCTTGCGCCTGCTGTAACCTTACTTGTTACTAGTAGTCATATTGATTTTTCTAAAATAAATTTTAAATTAGAAGAAAATGGACGAGACGACTCCACAACAGAGCCATGTCTTGACACAGGTTCAAACAGTGACTAAGACTAAAAGCCCAGGTAGAATAGAGGCTGGAAAAAGATTAGCTGAATATAACAGACAAAAGAAATTACAGCTTCAAGCATTAACAGAAAAGACTGACACACCATCAACAGCACCAGTGTCACTACCGTCACACCCCCCACAAAGTGAGAGACAAACAACTAAACCTGAAACTACAAAATATATAGTTGCTGGATTTGTTGTCGGATTTGGTTACGTAGGTTACCAATTATATAAAAAATACAAACCAAACACTCAAACAGTGTCCAAAAAATCAAACACTCCAAAAACAAAAGAAGAAGTCTCCACATTACCAGCAGTTCCAAAACCTTTGGACCCATTTTACATGCAGTAAATAAATTTATTATTTTAATTTTTATGGTATAAGAAAATGAGCGACACAAAGAACTTAATGAACCTTGTCTATCACTCTGCTGTAATAAGTGGACTAGCAGTAGCATATTCTATGTTGGGAAAAAGTCTTCTCAAAATGAAATCAGCAGACCTGAGTAAATTAGACTTTGAAGACAGTGCTAAGCTAGTAGTTGTTATAACAGCATCAATTGCAACAAAAGATTTTCTAGTCAAGCAAGGAATTATTCCAGAAAATATTTCTATGTAAATAAAAATATGGCAACTATAGCTGTTATGATTGGCGGTGCAGTTATTAACGCATTGGCATTTAGTGGGTCAAACTATTTCTTTTCAAAAGTGAGTAAAGAAGAATCAGCAGAAGAAATGAAGCGACACAATGAGGCATCTGAAAAACTAGCTCAAGCTCAACAAGATTATGAAAAGCAAAGAATTGAGAAACTTGATTTTATTAATGAAAAACTAAAACTTGAGGGTCACGCACAGCATACATTTTCAAATGTTGATGACGCGATCAAAGAATACTATCTTGTTACTGGTGAAGACATATCTATTCCACAACCAAAACTTAGTGACTACTACCAACCAAGCTCAGAACAAAGAAATGGAGAAATAATATTTGTTTTAGTAGGAATGACATTAGTATATTTTACAGGAGTTTATATTGCTAAAAAAAATGGCAGACGCTAAACTATCAAAAATATATTACTCCCCAATTGGCTACTGGAAAGGGAATACTGCAGTAGAAAAATTACATGCTGCTGTGGGTGGAGATGTCAACCAAATAAAACAGTGGCTTAAAAAACAGGCAATTTGGCAAATATATCTTCCTGCTCCAAGAAAAATAACAAGGCCCCATTTTGAAAACACTATCCCTAATGACACACACCAAATGGACCTCCTGTTTCTTCCGCATGACACAATAAAAAAGAAACGATACAAGTATGCATTAACTGTTGTTGACATAGCTTCAAGGTATAAGGATGCAGAACCCATAACTGACAAAAAAGCTGTAACAGTGGCCACTGCATTATCAAAAATATATAGTCGAGGTTCTTTAAAATACCCTAGGCTTGTGCAGGTTGATGATGGGAGTGAATTTAAAGGGGCTGTTAATCAGTTATTTGCAAAGCATGGAGTGCTAGTGCGGCGAGGCATACCAGGCTTGCATAGATCACAGGCTATTGTAGAAAACTTTAACAAGCAATTATCGGAGAGACTTTTTAGCTATCAGTATTCTAAGGAACTCATGCATGACACACGTAACACTGAGTGGGTTAAAAGATTACCGTCTGTAATAAAAGCAATGAATAATGAGGGTCACCCTAAACCTGTTGATTCTATTAAATTGAAAACAATACCGTCAGAAATAAAAGCAATAACACCTCCAGACACTAGCTTGTTTACAAAACAGGTGAGATATTTGTATCAACCAGGTGAAGCTGAAAATGACGTTAGACGTAGGGCAACTGATCCAATTTGGTCTACATCTGTTCATAATATAAAAAAAATAGTTCCTTCAGCTAATGCAACAATATATTATCTGTATGAACCTGCACCAAAGAGGGCATTTGTCAGAGAAGAATTACAGATTATTCCCACAGATACTGTTACCCACTTTTAACAATTTCAATTCATCAATTAGTTTATCAAGCAGATTATCAGCTATTTCTTCAGATAACTTGAGCCTGTAATGACCTGGTGCATAAGCTTTTTCCTTAGTGTGAAACACTCTTTTTGTGTCTCCAACTGCTAGAGACTTTTTATATGTTTGAATCATTTCAATATTATGTTTGTTTGATCTTAGTGTCTTGTTTGGATAATCAGGCATTAATGCACCATCTAACACTTGCTTGTAATGTTCATGACGTATGTCTTTATTTTTTATTGCTGTTTTTTTTTATTCCTTTGGCTTTCGACTGACTTCCCTTCTGGTGCAGTATAGAATACATTTTGGATCTCAGTCCAACGTACTCAACTATTGGCACACCATTTAGTTCATCCTTAAACTTTCCAGGCACTTTCTTGTTTTGTGTGCTAAACAATGGGTGATCTTTAGGATAATCAGACGTGTCATACATGTGTAACTCTGTTTTCATGTCTTCATAAAAGTCTTCAGTACATACGTCTATGATCATAGAGTCAGTGTCAGTGTATAACAATCGACACTCAGGATATTTTGGTTTGAAGTAATCATAATAAAATTCAAGCATTAACAGTTTTGATAACTCAAGAATTGCCATACCAATGAATACTGGCTTATCCAGTTTAACAATCTTTTTTTTGAGTGACACTGCATACAATGATGAATGAAATTCTTTATACCCTGTGTACTGAGGCTTACCTGTAAGTTTAATTGCACCTGATTCAGTTGTGACCAGTCTCACATCTTTTCTGTGATGAGGATTTTCCATTGTCTTACCAAAACAAGCATTGTTCATAAGCTTAAAGAAGTCTTTGTCAAATGCAGTGTTACCATCTCTTGCACGCAATGTTGTGTTCTTCATTATGTAATCTTTCATAAAAGCACTTTGGTCAAATTGAATTCCTCTATGAACTTTTTTTAGTACTAACCCGTGTCTGATGTAAAACTGCAACAATCGATAGTGACACACGTAATTAAATTTGTCATTCAGATTGGGTACAAGTTTAGTGTCTTCTTTTTTCCCCGTTAAACTCAGTTTCTCAACTGCTAATGGATAATCATTATGATAATCGTGTAGATGATGCGGGTACTCCAAGTCTACTTCAAAGATCCAACCCTTCGCGTCGTTTCGGTCATGATTCATAATATTGTTTGTTATGTCTGTTACATCATACTGTGACAAATCATACAGACAAAAGTTTTTCAGGGGCAATAATTCACACATCGCGAACCCATAAAGGTTATTAGCGTCAAGGTACGTAATGAATGACCTTGGCTTTGAGGGGTCAATGTCATCAAGATATTTGTTGTTGGCCTTGCCATAATTGTTTGCTGCTAGACTAATTCCTCCCCTCAATCCACGTTCCACCATTTCACCCATCGTACGATCAGACAACAGGTCTATAAATATCTTACTGGATTTCAAAAATGCATCCCATGTCATGCCAGGACTAGTTATGTAACAAGCAGGGTCAAGCTTGTAGTGTAACAAACCCTTTTCACGGTAACTTTCAAATACGTCTGCTAGCAAACAGACATCAGCCTTTAAGTATTGGTCATGATAGTCACCAATAGTTTTACACCCTAGTTTTTCCCATGCATTAAGTGCGTGTTGGTATTCAGAGTCAGAAATGCCTTTTCCCGTTAGTGTAGAATAAAATTTCTCTTTTGGTGGTAGTCTTGTTTCTTCAAACACAACCCAGTGATCAATGTACTCATATGGATAAACACCTTTTTTAATCAAGTCCGGCTCAAAATATTTACTTGTTATTGGATACTCACTCAGTCCTTCTGCCAGACTAGCCAACCCTAAAGACAAATGTTGCATGGAGTCATAAAATGCTAATTTATCTAACCTAAAAGTCAAGTATTTTTCAGTTGTCTGAGCAATACAACTAATTTTTTTGTAAGACTCGTCTACAGCCTGCATGATAATGTGTGAATCATATCCCTTCAGATTGTGAAAAAAGATTGGTAACTTATATGTCTTAGGATTTATTTTTAATAACAAGTTACATTTGTTATGAGCGGCACCTCTGTAACGACCAGTTATGTGATCATGATCGCAAACTTTATCACCATCAAGGACGTCTTCACAAATCCAACACATCACCGCTGCATCAAAATTCTGTTTGTCTTCTTCTGTCATCACCAAAGGCATCTGACAGTTTTCAAAATACCTTACTACCTGAATATACAGATGTCTCATTTCTGTTAAAAACTCAGCTGCTGCATTTTCACCCCTGTAGATAACAGGCTCTGAATGAAGACCGTCTGACCTAACAAGAATGTATCCAAAAGAACACACCACTTGGTCACTCAATTTTATAGTCTTTGGTAATGACTCTGGAACAGGACCTTCATAAGGAACAACGAGTGATTCAAAATCAGCATATACTACAAACGGCAGCTTTTGCTGATTCCCATAGTTCTTAAAATACACTTGACTGCCAGGATCTGGATACTTAAGTACAGTTTGTATGTCATCAGCTGATCTGCAGTGTAAAACATGTTTGTCTGCTAATTTTATGGAGGAAAATCTTTGTAAACATTTTTTACAAACTTCCTGTTTGCCATTGTGTTTTGTTGTATGATTATGAATTAGACGTGACATATTTCTGATAATTGTGTAGTGAAAGTTATTGTCATCTCCGATTAGCAACATGTCAACATGTTTATCTTCTGGCTGCCCATAGGTTGGGGCAATTGGAGATACTCTAATTGGCTGTAACTTATTCTCAGATTGATTATCCCATACAAACACATTCACGGATATACCAGGATTTAGTTTTTCAAACAAGTCTATGTCCTCTATTTTAACAGGGAACTCAATGCCACTGAAGTTGAGTTCGTTTATAAATTTGGTATAGTTAGATACACGTTCAGGTTTTGTTTTTACAAAATGAAGTTTAGAAAGCACACACCACATGAAACATAAATTATCATTGTTTTGAATATTGACTACAGCCTTTTTGTTTGCAACCTCTATTGGTAGTGGTATCCATGATCTACCTAAAATAGGATGATATCTTGACTGCTTTAGTTGTAGTTCATGTACAAGGCCTTCATGCCAGCCAGACCCTTGCATTTCTGCTCTGTCAATTGCTTCATGGAAGTCTGGTAACAATCTTTCTCTAAACACTTTCTCTAGTTCTCTTCTCGAATTAACTGTGTGCTGCCTTGTCGAGATATACGTTACAATAACTTCACCAACATCTCTGGCAAATTCTATTTTTGCAACAATCTGAATCTTTACACTATCAGAAAGAAGGTTATTTTGTATGACTAAAAAAGATCTTTCTATTGATTCATAGACATTGTAAATATTATATATAGGTAAGTCAGTTGTGTGAAACACGTTTCTTAATCTTTGATGGTTGTCCATCTTTTTTATTTGTCCGACAAAAAAATAAATAGAAAATTATATAGTGTAAAATGGCACTTTATTGACAAAAACCTATATAATAGACAAAATTAATTACCAACAAATAAGCCACTTTCTGGTATGTCTTCTGTTGTATCATGTTCAATCTTTTGCATGTGTAATATTGTTTTATTAACAGTAATAAATTTAACATTTTTATTTTCTTTTTTTATTTGATGGTGTATTTGTAAACACATAATCTTAAACCAGTCAGATTTAGCATCATAAACTAAAAAATCATTTGTCCTATTATTATAACATGGAAAAGTATTAGAATATCCAAGATAAAAACTATATGTCATGTACATCTTCATCGGTGATGGGAGTTCTGAAAAAGGGCGTCTAACTTGTGTTTTTAAGTCACTAATAAGCATAAAATCCCTGAAACTCGATGTAATATCCATGAATTTACCAATAGGCCAATTTTGATCCTCTTGTCCGTCCGTCATTTTTATAGACAAACCAAAAAGATAAATTAATTTACTAACCCATACCCTATAGGCTGATCTGTCTTCAAAATGAGCTTTAGATGCTTAGTTGATTTCAGTTTATTTTTTACATCATCACGATCATGCTTATTTGGAATGACATCGTTCTCTCTGAGACAGTCTTCGAAGCTGTCACGATCCTTACAGTAAAACAAACAGATAAACTTTAACTGTTCTCGAAAATCTTTTAGTACAGCATTATATTTCTGAGTGAGAATCCAAACACTGATGTTTGCGTGTCTACCACTGAAGGCAAGTTCTGCTAAAGTATTTCTCTTTTTGACAATGTCTTTCTCTGCAGAGCAATCATCAACAATAAATAAAGTTGACTGTCCTTCAAATTTCTTGTAAAAATATTGTAGGTATTCATTCAGTTTTTTCTCAGGGTCGACTAAATAGATATTACTGTCAGTCCAAATGAATGAACGGTTGTGATAAGCTTTGTTGTGTTTTATTGTTGGACAAAATATTACAATGTTTTCAAAGTGGTGTATGTATCTTGTTTGTAAGAGGTTAAGTACAAATTCAGTTTTACCACACCCTGTGGCACCACAAAACAATCCACAGTGTGGATCGAGTGTCATTAAGTTCATTTTAATACACAATATAATTTTAATATATGTGCCCACTCAGTCTGCTTTCTGCAATATTGAGTTGTGCGTCATATATCAGGTACAAATATATATTTATGGCTGCAGCAGTTTCAACCTTTTTTTGTATCTGAATTGTTATTCCATCACTACCGTTCTCGACAGTTCGTCCTGACCCATGAAGATAGTCATCATCTGTACTACGAAGGTCTAACCACAGTGCATACTTGTTTGTCAGGTATTGACCAATCCTAACATCATACAGATGTAGATCTTTGCACGCAATGTTTGCAGGTTTATCTCTAATCCTTCCACCCGCAAAATACTTTGTGATCTCATCGTAGTGTTGATAAGGTAACATTCCTGAAGCGTACACTTGATTAGGGCGGCCTTCAATTGTGCAGGACAAATGTGTAATCTTAGGATTGTAGAATTTTTCTGAATCCCGTTTGTATGGAGCCGCTGGTTCAACAAACAACATAAGAATACCTTTCAGTGACCTAGCAGGTGTGTTTAAGTTTATGTTCCACATTGGGTCACTCTTGTCTTTGGGTATTAAACTATGTCTAATCACCCTGTCATAATAAATTGGAAGTCTTGACTGATACTGATTTTGAATGAGTCTGGCTAGTTCAGTGTGTGTGACAATTTCATATTCCAAGGAAATGTTAGAGATCTTGTATGTTGCATCTGTGGCAGATGATTTAATTACTTTGGAGTAGTCATTGAAAGTTAGTTCAAAGCTCAGACGGTCATTCAGTGCTCCTTGATAATAAGGCAGATGAGCTGTTAGGATTTCAAACTCAAGTGGAATGTAGAATCTGGATCCATATGTTTCAGCCATTATAACTTCCTTTGGTACCCCAGTAGTTACCTTATCTGCTGCATTGATTCGAAGTTTACCAACATTATCAGACTGTATGCCTTGGTAAATACGATCTTCTCGTTCTTCTCTTGTTAGCCAAAGGTCTTTGTAACAGTAGAATACATCTGAGTCATCAAGACTAAACACTTCCTGTCCTTCAAGTTTTACTTTAATAGTTCTAACAATTGCTCTGCCAAGATTGTCAACCAGTGTTCTGTTTACATCTGCCTCTGATGATAGTTCAATATTAAATGCTAGGCGTGCAGTGCCAGGAACAATAACGTCACTGGGACCTAGGTTTGGAAACTTGACTGTAAGTGTTTGATTCTGGTCTATGGTACTAGGATTGTTTGTGATGACGATTGATTGTCTTATGCCCTTAACACCCAGGGGCTCACGTAGTTTTCTGTATGGGTCTAACTTTGATCCGTAAGACTGTGTCATTTTTATTATGCACAATAAAAAAATAATAAATTAATAAAACAATGGCAGCGGGAGGATTTAATCAAGAAGATTTTAAAATGGATGACATAAATGTCTCTGATAAAAGTGTAACAGATATGTCGAGTAATACTTCTTTTTTACAACAAGAACTTTTACAAAGTAAAGTTAACTCGTTTTATGATAGTGTTAATGAGCGTCCATATCAAATAGATCCTAATCAGTTTGAATATGAAAAAGGACATTTATATTTAAAAACTATTGACAAAGGAAAAATACAATTGACTAACAAAAAAGACCCTACTAAGTTTAGAGCTTTAGGTACAATCAAAAAAGAAGGTGGTGTTGGTGCCTTGCGTCAACTTGGTGTTGGTGATAAAAGGTTGCCACCTCGAGTTGTTAGTGCTCTTCATGATGCGCAAACAAGGTTGCCAACAGGACAAGAAATTGATGTGGCACCAGTAACAAGCCTACCAGAAATAGCAAACACAGTAATACAAGAAACATCATTTACAGAAGGACAAATAAATGAGGAATTAAAAACAATTGGTGACTCTCCTTTGACAAAGAGGGAGTTAGCTGCGTTGGATAAAACACTGCAGACAATAAGAGGTGAGCTTTTGAATAATGTAGCTAAACTGGGTGAACTTGATAATCATATTGAAAAAGAAAAAGAGAAACTGGCTACTGCAGACAATGGGAATTATGACATTGAAATAAAAGAAAGAATACAACACAGATTAAAAGATTTGTATACAGAAAGATCAGCGCGACTAGAAGTGATTGAAAATGGAAAAGAAAAACTGAAAACACAGGTCAACAGAATTAGAGAAACTATTCAGAAAATACTTAATGAGGATACAACTTTGACTGAGAGATTAAAAACACTTTTCAGAGAGCAGGGTATCACTATTGCAAGTTTAATTACTGCTCTTGGATTTATTATTAGTACTGTAGTGTTAGCTGTAACAGGTGGTGGTAGTAGTCCAGCACCTCCAGCTCCTCCAACTCCATCAGACCCAAAAGATTTACAGACGTGGGTAAAAAAACAGTTGTCTCACATATCAGACTTGCTTAAAAAATTAGCTGTAAAAGCAGCAGATGCTTTACCAGGTATTATAGGTAGTGTTGTCAGTTGGCTTATTAGTACTACAGCAAAGGTAGTAGGGTTTATGGCAGAGCATGTATGGATATTTTTGGTAACAGTAGGAGGGTTAATTATAGGATACTTAATGAAACAGGTAAAGAAGTAATATTCCTAATCCAGTAAGGCCTATTACCAATGCAGTTCTCTCTGACTCATGTGTGTTTTCTTGGCCTGTTACTGACTGTACTGGTGCTGGTTCAGGTGTCTGTGCCGATGCTTGGGCTGTTATTGACATTACTGGTTTTACTATCTGTTCAGGTGGTGGTGTTGATATTTGTGTTACTGGTGGTGTTACTGGTTGTATGTGAGAGGTTGTTGGACTCAAGTTTACAGATTGATTAAGTCCTAATTTCTGATTACTCCCTGCAACAACTATTTCATTATTATAATTTGTTATTACTCCAATTTGTAGTTGAAGATCAGAAGGCAACATGTATAACCCAATGCCTACTACAAAGTCAACTTTTGATCTGGCATATCTGAGAACGTTTTGGTAACGTTGTATGCTAGATGGAAGATCAACAACTGAGTTAATAGAATCTTCTAAATTTGCTAAAAACTGTTTTTGTGCTTCAAATTTACCACTTCCATTCAAAATGTTTGATTTTGTTAGTGATTGTGCTCCTAGTAAACACCAGACATATGTTCTGATAGACTCATTGACGCGCTCGACTCCTGCTTGAGTAAACCCGTCAGATTTATCTAAAATAAATGTGGTCCACGCATTAGTCTGCTTCTGCTCTATTGATCCTAACCAGACTTGTGATTTTGATGAGAATGAAGTGTAACCAGGGTAGTAATCTTGTGGGTATTGTCTGTGACTCATAGCATAATACAATGTTCCCATACCATTGTGATCATCAAGTTTTTGTGTAAAGTCATACTTTGTACTGATGTTAAATTCATTACAGATCCGTTCAAATGCTTTCAAATCCATGATTGTTAAACTGATTAAAACTGGATTCAGCTGGTAATGGTGTATGCAGTTCTGACAGTATTCTTCTAAGCTGGTAATAAACATGGAAATGATACACAGACTTAATCAGTTTGTTTGAGTGATTCAAATGGTCTGTAAATGAAACACCACAGCCTGTAGTAGAACACAGTATGGCAAAGTTAAGTTGGTTTTGAAACATCTGTAGTGGGCTTGAAGACCACTTTCTTGCAGTTGAGTCATCTGTTATTGGAGGGTTTAGGTAATGATCAAAAGGGTTGGGTACTTTGACTTGAAATAAATCTTGTTCAGACACAGCTATATCAAGCTGATTTAACTGAATTATTTTCTGTTCATAAGTAGGTGCAACATTATATTTGGCATCCACGTTAAATTGAAATGCGTTTGTAGTGGTAATGGTTGGTGATTTAAATTCCATCCTTTTTTTTTATGTGATAATAAAAATGTTTATAACCTTAACAAATATTGACACAAGCAAACCAATGTGGCTAACTAATGGGATTGATAATCGTGATGGTAGCAAGGCTGTAGCTATCCATGAAATGTTTTATACAGTAAAGTGGTTTAATGTAACGGATAATACAAGTTTTTATATAAGTTATCTTAATGCTGGTAATAGTGGCTTGGACACTAATACACACTTTATACCATCTGGGTATTATGACTTTTGTACTTTAGCTACATGGTTTCAAAATAATTTAAAAATTAAAGCAACTTTAAATCAGGCTAACTTGCTTGTTGAATTAGAAATTCCTACAGGCACTATACCTTTATTTTCAACTGAACTTGCATATTTACTTGGTTTAATAGACAGAAATACAATGCCTGTAAATTGGGTAATGGGTTTTACAGATAATGGTACTAGTGGATGGTATTATACACCAGATGTAACTAAAATAACTGGAACATATCCTGTTCATTTGTCAGTACACACATTTCTAAATGTTCATTTGAAAGAACTAAACACGACTGAAAATGTACACAATGGAAAACCATCAACTTTGTTGAGATGCTTACCAACTGGAACTGCTCCGTATTGTGAAAGTGTAGTTGTTAGATTTCCTAATTTGCAGTTTAAGAAATTAGGTTCTAGTTTCTTTGAGTCACTGAGTATATCTGTAACTAATCAGAATGGTAAACCAGTTGTGATGCATGATTTTAGTGTTGTGTTAGAAATTAAATAATTTTATTTTTGTTTATAAAAAAATGAGTGGTCTTGGTCCAAAGCCTAGAATCATACCAGTTGCATGTCCAGTAACAGAGTTGAAAGATTTGGCAGACGTACAGGATTTTGAGAAGGAAGGGGAAATTGGAGAAATATATGGTTTTGAACTTGATTCCTATGGCATGTACAAGAGAAAAGTAATTGTTGACATGAAAGATGGTGAAAAACAGATTCCTAAACTTGGTCAGCTTCGTGATGTTACTGTACCTACTCCACCTGTAAATAATGCGCCTTACAACTTAATACATGTGGGTACTAAATGGGTTGTTTCACCTGTACCGGCACCACCACCCACAATTGACTGGGACATAAAGATTGAATTTATTAGTCCTTATGTATACACTGATGATGAAGGCGCCTTAGTGTTTAGGAAGGTTGTTAATTCTGGGCCGCTTATTGTAAGCCTTGTTCCAAGTTTTGCCCTAGACAACAATAGCAGAGAAAAACTGAAAGTTGAAAATTATGAGAAACGAAGATATCTTCTTACAACTAGAAAGGGTAGATCAGATACTTCTGTTGTGTTTATGCCAGCAAGCTTAGTCGTGGCTAGAGAAGCGACAATAGTATTTGAAATTATCATGAAATCAGTAACTACTGCTAAAGAGGCTCAAATTGCACAGGGAATTAAACTTACATGGAATGAAGCAGTAACAGAATCATCAAAGGTCTTTATTGCTATTACAAAAAATAATGATGTTATTAACGTTTCAAGCAGTATTCCAGCTGTCAAGGTGGTGGTTGACAAAACAACTTTTGTTCGTCTAACTTACATAAACCTTGAACACATTGATCTTGTTGCATTTTATTATGCTAGTAAATTGTATACTTTTGAAGAGTTGCAAAATGTAATTGCTGATTAAAAAAATATTTGTCATAAAAAATGGTGAACTTGTATCCACAAATACCACCTGAGCCTATTGAGCGTGATAAAACATTAAAGGCAGATTCATTTCGTTTAATGAATATTACAGAAGCGTTGAAGTATTTGGAAGAAGAACAAGCAAAATACTCGAGGTGTAAACGCCGTTACAATACGGTTTTCAATTCTGTACACAACACATCAATGGCCATGGGGGTGGTTTCAGCCGGATTATCTGTAGGAGGTATAACTCTTTTTGCAACGGGGGTGGGAAGTGTTATAGGAATTGCTGTTGAAGGTATTGGTCTTGTCACAAGTCTAGCATGCTTTGGTATGGAAGCCATTAACAAAAGATTTTATATGAAGTTGCAGAAGCATGAAGCATTAAGTACACTTGCTGGAGCTAAGCTAAGCAGTATAAAACTTATTATTAGTAAGGCTTTGGAAAATAATGAAATTGATGATGAAGAATTTAAGAGAGTCCAGGATGATTTGGCTAACTATAAACAACAAAAATCTGAAATACAGAATAAGATGCGTAGTCAGGCTGTAAATGTTGAAGAGCTAAAGAAATCTTTTTTAGAACAAGGAAAAAAGATAGGCGTAGAAGAAACTATGAAAAAAGTTTACGGACTGTTAGGCAAGTAAAGATCAGTTTTGGTAATCATTCATTAATTCTGAAATACTCTTCACAAAGAGATGTCATGCCTTTCACGTCTGCCCATCTAACACCATCTGCCCCACCACCAGACTACTATTGAGAAAAAAAAGTTTTCTTGTTGACCTTGTAACTTGAGAAATCTGTCTGAGTGTCTTATTGACTAGGGTCAAGAACTTACAAATTCTTATGTTTAGGTTCTTGTAAGAACTTGTTTTAAGTCACTTAAAAGAACTTATGACACTAACTTTAAAGTTGTAGGTATCTTTGAAGTTAGTTGGCAAGTAAAATCATGTTATTCTAGAAAGTCACATCAACAGTAACTTTCTAAGTTTACTTCCCACTCAGATTGCCCGGTAGTGTAATAGAATATTTTTTTTATTACACAATAAGGGTGTGTGCACATAGCACCCTGGAAAGAAAGGTCTATAGTGCAAAATCTGTCCATACCTCTGTGGACGTGAAAGGGGTATTTTAAAACACCCCTTTTGAATAGGCCTGATGGATAAGCCTATTTCCAGGGTGTGTTTTTCATGTGTTCTTGTCGCTGCAAACATAAAATGGGTTTTGTCTTTCAATTTCAAATGCATCACAGGTTGGTCTGCGCCTGTTAAATAACACTCACGATGTGCTGATGTGATGTGCTTGGAGTGGAAACAACAAAATTTTCTCCACACTTTGTCAGACGAAGAAACAGAAAACAAAATTATTTTTCTACTCACTTGGCGAGACCTATTTATTTAGGAATGACCTAGTGCTCTATATTTGGAGAAAAAACCTATATTCAAGGTTTGTTCCATATTTTGGTGAACGCTCCATATTTAAAATTTGTTCTAGTGCCCTAATAACCCACTTTTGAAGCGTTGACACAGAACGAAATAATTTGACCTAATATGTTTGTGTGTGCTTGTGTGTGCGAGGTGGGTGGCTGGGTGGGGTAGGGGGGCTGGGTGACAGCATTGATATTTTTAACTAGCCTTTTTTTTCCCCAGATTATTTCCCTTTGTCCAGTGATGTACTTATTTTGCTTTTTTCCCTAACATAAAAAAATAGGAAAAAAATAAGAAAAAAAAAATTTAAAATTAAAAAAAAAATAAGAAAAAAAAAAGAAGAATAATTAAAAATTAACAAAGAAAAAAAAAAATAGAAAAAAAAAAAAACATTGACAAAAGGGCTGCTTAGTGGCCTGTCACCTGCTTCCACAGGAATCGATGTAACCCGGGTTATCCACGTGCTAATTCACCCCCTATGGAGGGGGCTATAACCCTGGGGGTTGCACGTTCACCTTTTCCTGTGAAAGCCTCCGCGGTGGAGAGTGTCAACTGGCTCCGAGAGCGTGAAACGAACCCAGCACAGACAGAATAGCTTGCGCTAACTATTCTATCCTAACCAGCGGAAGTATCCTCTCAGCCACTCAGCAGACCCAAACAAAGGTAGATTATTTTACGTATTTATGGTTTGGCTGAAATCTTATTAAATCAGGGCTCTCCATGATATGAATCAAAAAAGAATCTTAAGAATTTAAGCCTATAAAGACATAGGCTCCTGAGAATCTAAGTCTCTTGCAAAAGACCTCTGGTGTTTCCGTCCTCAAAGGTAGTAAGCCTAACATGCTATTATAAGATGTCCTTGGCATTGGTGAATGTCCGCTTCTCTGTCTGTGTTTAAGCGTGCTCAGTACAACTCTGCCATGTCTGTGTTTAAGTGTTATGCATAGATTCAGCAATCTTTACAGTTGACTAAAACTCTATGAAATCGGTGGCTAATGAGAATCTCACACTGCTCATAAGAATCTGTGATGGCGTGGGCTACTGAAAATTAAAGCCTCTTGTAAAATAAAACATGCTTTTTCATGTTCTCAGAGGAAGGAAGTCAGATTTAATGGGGTTCCTATACTTGTTCAGTAGCGCAGAACGACTATGTGCTTCAGCTATTGTACAAAGGGCACTGTGTGTGTGTGTGTCAGTGAAATAGGATAAGTTTGTAACCCAAATAACTGTCTGGGTGGTGTGTGTGTTTTCATGTAAACATGTTATCTGTGTGTTTGAGCGTGTGTGTGTGTTTAACTGCATTTTATTTTGTATTGAAAGGTGGTGTGTTGATAGAGACAATGGTGATTAATAACTGAAGTACCTTTGCTTAAAGAAGTCAATGACAGCATTAATTATTTAGGTGTGGTGGGGGATCTGGCTTAATAATCACGGGTAGCTGATAAAAAATGCTGCTACTCTGAGAACACAACCGCACTCCAACACAAAGTAATGGAAAGATCGAGAATGTTCGTCTTCACACCCTACGAACGTCTCAACGACGCAATACTTGATCACGAGACTAGGGTCACGAGTTGACACGTAGCGTTGTTATTGGCAACAATGACGTCACTTACTTTTGGGTTGGGTGTTGTGGAAATTATGCCTAACGGGAATTCCCACAATTGCGCAAGTAGTCATTTCCCGAAAACGGCTGATAGTAGTCAATGACAGCATTAATAATTTAGGTTAGGTGGGGGGTCTGGCTTATGATAATCGCGGGTTGGTAGCTGATCAAAAAACGTAGCTTGAATGATTTCTGAAGTGGAACTAAAATGGCTAGGTAATAAAGGTATTGGGTGTATTGGGTGGCGATGGGTTTGTCTAAATGGCTAGTTGATTACAATAATTAGTTGATCGATGTGGCATTTATCGATTTGATTGGTTTTCAAATCTTATATTCTCATTCTAGAATTAATTATTCTGAGAATGAGAATATGAGAGCCCCAGCCTACCCCTCCCCCAAACATAGCTTGAATGATTTCTGGAGTGGAACTAAAATGGCTAGGTAATAAAGGTATTGGGTGTCTTTGTTGACGTGGGCTTGCTTAATTACCGTGTTAATTAGAATAAATATATTGTTTGGGGGAGGGGTAGGCTGGGGCTCTCATATTCTCATTCTCTCCTGCAGGGCCGCTGTCACGTGACACTGGCCAGCTCAGTGTGGCCGATGTCAGTCGAGCCGGCTCACGAGGGCCGGAGCAGGTCTTTCTCGGGTTTGCGTACGAGCTGCAGTATTAGTAAGTTTTACAGCATCGCATAGACCTGCCCAATGCGTAAAAGGACATCGGGCCGACGTCGGCCCCGCCATGGTCTATTTTGCGCATCAAGAATGCGTTTAACACGTTCGGCCGTTGGAGGGAAGTTTCTACATGTAGTGGGATGAGACAGAATTCGAGTCATGGAAAACACTGACTCAGTGAATCATTTTCGATGGCTCGAATAATCCCGCAGTTGTGTCAGCATAGCGTGGAAGCGGTGTATTCCGATACTGTCATTTCTATGCTGATCGAGCAAATCTTGATTCATAGTATAGGCCGTTTGACATAATAATAATAATAATAATAATAATAATAATAATAATAATAATAATAATAATAATAATAATATTAATAATAATAATAATAATACCTAGTTTTTATATAGCGCCCTTCCCCACAGACAGCAAGCTCGGAGCGATTTACAACACATACAAATAATTTAAAAAGGAAAAAAAAAAATAGAACAAAATAAACACGCACTCACTCTTTAAATAAACACTAGCTCGCACCATGTAGGCACATTCCGACACGAAACACACACGCACAGACACAAACAAACACACGCACACACACACACTCACACACACACACACACACACACACACACACACACACACACACACACACACACACACACACACACACACACACACACACAATCTACATACATGGGCTACACATATAAGACAACAGCCAACATTTCCAGGCAGACTAATCCTGATATGCTGTCTGGAAAAGATGGGTCTTCAAATTTGTTTTGAAAGTCATCAGGGTAGGGGATAGACGGACATGCAGTGGAACTGAGTTCCAGACGTGAGGGGCCTGATAACTGAAAGAACGTTGTGATGAAGCTCTATGCTCGTGCATAGTGCTCACACATTAGGGTAAATACGGTACGGTTTTTGTTAACGGTTTGTTTGGTGCCGATAGTCCGTGTGGCCCGTGGGCCACGTGAAATCTTTAAGACATGGTTAACACGGGAGTTTTAGTGAGTTCTGTTGTAGTGAGTTCAGTCTGGCAGAGCAGTAAAACGTAGTACGGGCTTTCTTGTCGGAGGGATCAGATGTGTTTGAGATACCTAGCCCGTATTCCAAGACTCTGAAACCTAGAATTCAGGTATGTTTCTATATATGTAGTATTGATAGTTGCTTAGTTAAAGACAGTATGCGTTGCTAAGAGTAATTTGCTTGTATAGTGTTGGCCGGTTTGGTTCAGTTATGTTGGTTTAGAATTCAGTGAAGTAACCGGTGTTTTGGTATACAGTTATTTACCGAGATGGATGACTAAAGGAATGTAAGGTGTGTATGCTTAAGTCGCTATGAAGGTAGTACGTGGTTGGTTAAGCATAGTCTTTTCCAGTGTAGAGTAGTGTATAGCGAGAGTGTTAGGTTATAGTCTGTTTCAAGATAGTGACAGTGAGATGGGGGTGTTATGAAAGTAGTTCGGGTTATGAAGCACGTGTGTGTGTCGAATGAACGTGTGAGTTGTTTGTATCGGCCAGGTTACGTAATGTTTCCCATGTCATCCAATATGTTGTGTGTTTAGCAAGCGTTACGTTTTGGATCCTTGTTGTTGTGTTTAGAGTGCTTGTAAAGAGGGAGCGACGGACGCCGAGACGTCAGTCACCAGACCTAACGTGAGGCCATCATCCCTCCAGCTCTTCACTCAGGGAGTGAAGCGATCGGGACCGAGATACCCGAGTCGAAGCGAGAACTGCGCTACGGTGCGAGTACGAGGACGTCCGTGAGAAAGAGACAGGACGACAGGAAAGAGCGTACAACGAAGGACTTAAACGCCTAGACGTGAGAAGGACCAACGTAACCAGGCAATAACATCAAACAGGTTGGAGACAGTGAGAAACTAATGCCTAGCCTGGCCGTGATAGTGTGTGATGTGTATGTGATGTGGATGCTGGTAGTGGGGAAGTCTGTATAGTTGATAGTCTTTTAGGCGTTTCTTTACTTTTAGTATAAAATTCACTTTAGAAAGGGAGCCCGTGTGTTGAGTTTTACCGCATGAATGCGCCCGTCTGAGTCAGTGGCGGTGTATGCGTCTGTTGCGTGAGAGTCTGTACGTGCGACTGTGGGCAAGTCTGCGTGCGTTACAAACGTGTACCTGCAGTTTTTAGGTTGACTGGGCTGAACAAGCAGTTTATGTGAGCTTGAGCGTAGACCTACTAGGACTGTGTGATGCAAGGGGAAAGGACAGATATGCAGGAAGTGTATTGTCATAGTGTTTGTATGCCAAAGTGGCCAGCTTGTACTCTATTCTCTGCTTGACAGGCAGCCAGTGGAGATGCTTTAGCAGTGGTGTGACTGACATGATCAGTGCGTTTTTTGCTAAGGACTAACCGGGCTGCATTATTCTGGATACACTGAATGCGAGTGAATTGATCAGATGAGATACCAGCAAGGAGGGAATTACAGAAATCTAGACGGGACAGAATGCGAAGGCATACACGTTGGGCAGTAGTCTTTTCTGCCAGAAAGGATCTGATCGTGCCTATTCTGCGGAGCTCCAGGTAGGCAGTGCGGCAAAGATAGCTAATCTGTTTTTCCATCGATAAACTCGAATCGAAGAAAATATCAAGATCGTGTACATCGGATTTAAAAGAAATGACATGTGCGCCTATGGAAATGTGATCACTGCTGGAGACTGATGTTCTAGCTCGAGTACTAACAAGCATGCTCTCTGTTTTGTCGTCATTTAACTTTAGTCTGTTGCAAGTCATCCAGTTTTTGACTGCAACTATTCACTTCTCCACACTAGAGACAATGGTCTGCAGGTTACTAGGATGGTCAGACTTTGAGACCTGAGTGTCATCAGCATACTTGCTTTTTTGGCTGATTCGGAAAACTGGTTCAGTGTAAAGAGAGAACAGCAAAGGACCCAATACAGACCCCTGTGGGACACCATACTTCAAAAGCACAGGCTGAGACATGATCCCATTCACACATACAGACTGATATCTTTCAAGAAGGTAAGACTTGAGCCATGACAGCGCTGTACCGGAAATAACAAAAGACACGCGTAGGCGTTCTAAAAGAATCCCATGATCCAGCGTGTCAAACGCCGCAGACAGGTCTAATAATGATAGCAAGAGACATGTCTGATGTCCGCATGTGTAAGCAGGCTGTTGGTAATGTGAAGCAAGGCTGTCTCATGTGATAAAGCTCTATGCCTACGCATAGAGTTCACGCAGGGTTTTTGTACGATACGGTCTTGTCAGCGGTTTGTCTTGTGACAAATATCCCGTGTATGCACGAGGCCACGTGCAATCATAAGGAAAGCGGTTTGCACGGAGTTTTAGGCCGCAGTTCAGTCTATCTAGAGCTCAAGGATAGGTAGTACGGGCTATTCTGTCAGTGTGGACGGACGTATTTGGATATGCTAGCCGTATTCCAAGGCTCTGACACCTAGAATTCAGGTATGTTTTTATACGTATTATCGACAGCTCCTGAGTTAAAGGTAGTATGCGTTAGTAAGATTTAGTTCGGTTGTGTAGCGTTGATTTGGTCAGTTATGTCGGTTTGGAATTCGATGAGATAACCGGTGATTTTCCTATGTAGTTATTTACCGAAATGGATAATTAAGGAATGTGAGGTGTGTATGCCTAAGTCTTTAAGAAGGTAGTACGTGGTTGGTTTAAGTATAGTCTTTTTCAATGTATGAAATAATGTATGGCGAGAGTGTCAGCGTATGGTCTGTTTCAATGTAGTGATAGAGTTATTGTGTGTTACGGAAGTAGTTCGTGTTATGAAACACGTGTGTGTGCGAATGAACGTGTGAGAGTTATTTTATCGACCAGGTTACGGAATGTACGTCATATTATCCAAGTTGTGTGTATTGCAAGTGTTATGATGTCAGGATTTTGTGTACAGAGTTCTTGTGTGGAGTGGTGCGACGTGACGCCGAGACGTCCGTCAACGGAGGCTGCCGCCAGAGGATCCATCGTGAAGTCATTTCATCACTCGAGGAGTAAGCGACCGGTGCCTAGACACCCGGGTCATCAGCGACTGCGCTACGGGAGCGAGTCAGGAGGACGTCCACAATACGAGGAACGTGGGTTTACTCAGAAGCGTGCGACGCGAGGAACGACACAGCCTAGACGTGGAAGGACAGAACGTGCAGAACGATAACACCAATGAAACGGGGTGGATCAATTGTGAGGACAATTACCTAACCTGGCTTTTCTTTGTGTATGTGCATGCGGTGTTGATGTGCGGTAGTGAGAAGATATGGCGTATAGAATCTTTTGAGTGTTTTTGTTGTTTACTTCCATAAAAGGCCATAGAAGAAAGAGAGACAGTGTTTGTGTTATACCGCGTGAATGCGCCCGACTGACTCAGTGGCGGTGCGTGCGTTTGTTGTGCTGAGAGTCTGTACGTGCGACTGCGTGCGTTACATCTCAGTACTGTGATTTCTTCGATACAGTTAAAGTAAATCACCAATACTGAGATGTGACATGAGCTGACTCAGCACAACTTTCTCCAGAATCTTGGAAAGAAAGGGAAGATAAGACACTGGTCTATAATTCTTCAGCGAGTTTGCATCCATACCTGCCTTCTTCAACAACGGAATCATCATAGGCTGCTTAAAATGCCGAGGCACAGACCCTGACTCCAGAGACAAGTTAATAATTCTGGTTATTACACTGACATAGGAGCGCACAACATTTTCCCCCCGAATATCTCCGCAATGGAACACTTTTCTGTTCCACTTTAAGAACAAATATAATAAAGTGCCAATTGACCTAATATGGAATATTTTTTTCTGAACTCTTATGATTTGTCGATTTAGCTGTACAGTCGTAAATATTTGGTGATAAGACAAGAACAAGCCATTTTTACAACCTAAATAGAGTCCCGGCAGATTTCAGTATCCAGGTTAACACATCATACTGAGGCTTCAAATTTGTACACTGCCATATGCAAGCTACATTATAGTACTAACAGATAAGTATATAGACCAATGGCTTTAGTTCAAGGGTGGTGCCAGAATAGCTTGGTGTCTAAAGGCGCCAAGCTATTCTGGCACTATCCTTGAACTATTTTAGTCAAACTGTTTTCACACACTGGTGTATTCCGAATGATACAGACTGCAGACTTCATGTATGCCTGCACTGCATAAGGCTGGAAAATTTGAAAACTTGGCCAATTCAGGAGAAAATAGATCTTTCTTATACTGGGCTTATGATATATCTGGGACATATTTAGGGATGTAAAATCAGTTATTTAATGAAACAATTCCGATTTTTTACGACTGTACAGCAAAATTGACATTGTTCGAGTTTTTAAAAAGTAAATCGTATTAGGACAACTGTCACTGAATGATGTTTATTTGTTTTAATTATGTTTGGTATAGAAAAGTGGCTCTTTGAGAGATAAAAACGCTGTGCGCCCCGATGTCAAACCACCTATATGTGGCTCGACTATGAATCTGGAACAGTTTTGCTGGGTCGCAAACAGTATGTGAATGGGCAAACAAATTTAGGTATACAAGAATTTGTACGAAAACCACACCTTGCTCCCCCCATCCCCCTCCCCACGAAAAAAAAAAAAAAAAAAAAGGATGAGAAAGCTGAATAATTTGACAAAACAAAATAATGATTAATCGCCTCCTGACTAGGCGATGTGCACTAAACCTCTCCTGTACCAGTCATCGATTCATGACGGACACTTTCGGGCGGATCAGTTACCTCCGGTGAGGAGGTGAGAGGGTGTGGGGGGGGGGGGATAGGGTTGTGTTGTTTCCAATTTGTTGACGCCTCTTGACCTTGCTTCTCAATGGCAAAAAAATCAAAATGCGGGAAGGAGGGGATGGGGATGATGGGGGGGGGGGGGGGGAGGGCGGAGTGGAGTCAATCATAACCTCTTTTCAAAGTCCGAAATATCGAAAAGTGGAGGAGGGGGGGGGGGGAGTGTGATATAACATTTTAAAGAATTTATTTTTGGCCGGAGGAGAGGGGGGGGGGGGGGGCTGGAGTCGTGTCCGGAACCCCTGTAAACCGCCACTCCCAGGTCCGCCCCTGAGACGGATGAACAAACAACGGACGGATGTGAGTCATCGTGTCATAATTTAGAGACTGTTAGTGCACTTGACCAGTTGGATCGTTGTCAACACTGTGTGGTGTTACAAACAGACCTTTCGCTTCCGGGTTTAAAAAAAAAAATTACATAATGAATTGGCTCGACTTGCCAGACTGCTCACCTCTCTGTCCGTTAGTTCACTAACTCATTCAGGGCGCCCTTTTACCTGAACTATCATCTGATGTCTTCTTACACCAACTAACCCATTCAAGCATGCGCACACGCATGCACTCGATCGAACAAACAAACAAACAAAGAAACAAATAAAAAACACAAGCAAACAAACAATCAAAGAAAATAACACCAACAACAAACAAACAAACAAACAAATAAACGCTGTATTTCAATTTTTTTATTTGCACTTTTCAAAATCGCTTACAATAATTAATACTGGATATTTTCACTGCTATCTGTGATATAAGCGGAAATTCAGAGAAAATTTGAATCACCGACTGTATGCGACCTCGACAGGTTCAAAACTATTTTTCAGTGATAAATAACCAAAACTGACATCATGTAAGGTATCATACTGTTCCGCAACAAAGGTTGGACACACAGTTCAAACCAAGAAGCTGACCAAAATACTAATCGAGTGTCATTAACCCATTCAGTCTTGACGCACTACAGCAGGAGATGGGTCGACCATGATAATTCAAGGGTAGTGCCAGATTAGCTTGGCGCCTATCGGCGCCAAGCTAATCTGGCACTGCCCTTGAATTATCATGGTCGATCCATCTCCTGCAACAGATGCATAGTCGTTAGATGACGCCTCCAAAATTTAAAATACGGCAGTCGGACTGAATGAGTTAAGGCAGCAAGCCTTCGGCTTGTCGTTAGCGGTTTTGTCGCGTTGATTCCTGCAGAAATCATCGCGACCAAAGCCGCTACCGGCAGCCAAAGGGTTAATTCAGACGATAATAAAAGACAGAAACGTCTACACATGCACATCCAGCTGTGAGTGATCTAAACTAAACAACCAGCGGCCATTAAAATAGCAGGTGCAATTACGTCAGTTTTGATACAGACAAATAGCAATAGATGGATTAAGATTGTGACGTATTCATGCCATGCTCGCCATTAGCCGTTACTGCAAGTTCAATAATTGATATTTAAAACATCTGTGTCAGATTGAAAAGTTGGAACACGAATTGACTCGTTCTGGTGATAATTTCTGATCTCTCCACGACAAAATCTGTCACCAAACTGAGGCCGCTCGATAGTCATTCTATAAATAAATAAATAATAAATAAATAAGTAAATAATAAGTAAATAAATAAATAAATAAATAAATAAAATTTATTTTTAAAAAAATCGGGAGGCAGAAGATGGCGAACTTTATGCTAATGAATGTTGTAGCTTGTCAGACAGGAACAGTTACACTGGAACCCTTCGACAGATCTCGGCTTATTCTCCGTGCTATCTACACTCTGAACAGTGTTAATTATGGTGACTTATTTGAAAAGTCATGAACCCTCCATTTTAGGACACGATTGTGTTAACATCAGCAAGAATCGTTCTGCGGCACAGTGGGCATGCAGTGTACGATAACCCACATTCCTTACATAAACAAAAATGTCCGCAAGGCAGAAAGGTCAAGGACACAGGCCTTTCATGACACTTTCGGCATGTCTGTCTCTCTTTCAATAGTCTGTTTTGTTTTCTGAGAACGCGAAGTCTTTCTTTCAGCTCAACCCTTGTTGGTTCCGTTGGGTGACTATAAGCAACGGGAGAAATCTCTTCAGAGTTAAGGCACATATCAGAGGCCGCAGTGCTGCTGCTGGAGACTGAAGGGACCTCTTCGTTCCCGGAACTTATCTGCACCGGCTGTGCTGTAGGCACTTTAGTTACTGTCTTTTGGTTTACTTGTTGGGTTTTAGCGGTGGATGTGGCATTGGCTGCAGCTGACTCTGGCAGGAAACTTTGCTCGAGGGAGCTTTGCTGGTTATGAAAACTCTGCCCACAAGTGGATAATGCATTGTTCAATCTTGAGTCAGATTTTGCATCAAGAGCCAGCAGCAAAGACTGAGAAGTAATTTCTCCCACTTCTCCTGCAACTTGGCTTGTGCCCGAAGTGATGTCATCCCTGACGTAACTGCTGCTGTTGTCAGCTCCGTCTCTCTGAAGATCGTGGTACATGGAAAGCGTCTCTTCTTCAGTGTAGAAACCCATTGTGATGACCGCTTCTACTGCTGGAGGGTTTTGATCAAGTGAACTGGCTTCTAGCCTTCCATTGGTGTTCCGAGATGCCATGTTGGCGTAGGATAGAGTTGCAGCTTTGTGGTAACCTGCAAGGAAGCCATATTTAGTGGAACTGTCGGACGCATATTCAGTTTCTGAAATCGTCAAGGCGTGAAAGGAACGCCGTTACAAATTCACCCTAGCAAGAGGCATAGACTCCTGACTTGAGACTTCGTGGTGCATCAGTACATTTGCCGCAGCTGACGTTGGCACTGAGAAGGCAATATGACCACACAGCGTACATAGGCCTACGTGTCATAAAGCTTGCATTAGATATTAGGGCGAATTCGTCAAATAAACGTAGATCCGTGGTCCTGTTGTATTTATTTGTAATGTTATTGTATTCGTCTATGTCATGTTTGACTGCGTGTGTTAGCGCAATGAGTTTTTGCCACAAAAAGATTTTGCGCTATACAAGAACCATTCATTATTATTATTATTAAACTGATGCAGCAGTCATTATTTTGCAAAGACAAGTCAGTTTAATGCAGGGTGGCGTCTTTACAACCTAAGTCTCATTCACCAGTGGATCTATCTGGACTGGGCCCTTAGCGTGTAACCCAGTATTGGCAGCAACACTGACTTGTTTCAGTATTTCAGGGTTTACCTCAGTAGAAAAGCATGGAACCCTCCGGCCGACGTCGGACGCAGTGGCCCCGCGCACAGTCGTGCGCGGGCCCGGCCACTGCGGGCGACTGACGTCGGCGGCTCGATGACCTTTGCCGCTTACTGGGTACATATTTAATACATGTATTCATTTGTTCAAATATCACAATACATCGTTCACCTCTTATCATAGATTTGTAGAGTATGCTCAATTTTCCGTCATTGTGATAATACATGTCAGTCACGGGAAGTGCATGTCAGTGCCGGTATATATTCAGGAAAAAAAATAATGTGACCGAAATCGGCCGATGCGGACTGTGACTAGTCCGAAACACTACATTACAAACACAGAAAAGTTTATTCATGCTCACAGCAGATATTGCAAAACGAAGAGATGAGCAGTAATTCCACACGGCTGCACGGCTTCGGATTGGTGCGCAGAGCGAAACCTGCACGAGCCTTTTCACTCGACGCACTACATGGTTCAACAAATGGTCTCCTGTCAAATTGCGCTATATTATTTATATCGGGAATTCCAGCCACCAAAAATAGCTCCCACGTGGTTTACACGTCAGTCATTGGTCGAAGATCAGTATTATATCAGCTTGTCGAGTCATTGCTTGTTGCACAAGCCTGTGGAATATTCCAGACTTTCAGGTCAAATCCTGATTCTAGTGATCCGCAGCAAAACTTGTCCGCGCATGCGGCTCAACAAATTATCAAACAGGCTGCACAGGCTGCAAAGTTTCAGTTACCTTCCCCACAGCCGGCGCACTGAGATGCCGTATATAACTGAGGTACCTGCAGTCCTAACGGAAAGACAAATTCAAACCTGTTAGATGTCGATACTGACCTGCAGGAATCACCTCGTGAAAATGCGCTACAGACAGCCACCAAATGGTCCACTGAGTTTACGAATCGTATTCATCCCCCCCCCTCCCCCCACTATCCACCCTCCCCCCTCTCTCTCTTTTGTGTTTCTCTTTCCAGACGTATGGCATACGGATACGCGGCCATAGACGCGCATCCGTATGCCGTGCGCCTGGAAGGAGTTAATATAATTATTCATCCGTCCCATTCACCAGAAACGCGACTGATAGCTGACCCGGTGTAACGAATTCAGTCAACAAAATGAATTAAAGGACGCGACCTTCGTATTTAAAATTCCACAGGATTGGCAGTGCAATGTGATTGTTAGATGACGATTCATATAGATAATACCTTGTACAATTGCACAGTCATTTGAAACCGGGTATTATATTTGTGTGTGTGTGTGTGGGTGGTGGGGGTGGGGGTGGGGGCGGAGCCTGGAAAGGGGGGGGGGGAATAGGATGGGCTCCATGAGTTGCACTTCATGGGAATCAGTTGAATCGGGTTAATGGTCAGGATATCTATTTATATCTATTCGTAAATATACGCTTTGCAACCCCCCCCCCCCCCCCCCCCCGCCCCCTCTTCCGTCAACCTTTTGTGCAATGTTACCGTTATTGTGCACAGTCACAGCCTCTTACTACTCTTTCTTTCATTAACATACCGATAGCTTCCCCGCCCCATTTATTTATGTATTTATTTATTTACTTACTTACTTATATTACTTAAACTGCATAAGCATTTTCAACACTGCACTCGAGTGACACTATTCTTGTTTTGGTTGATGGAAGGAACGCAATCGTAATACATTTTGCACTTTATGATTCCTTCTCCTATGGTCATGATTCGCAATCCTACTTGCCATTATATCGATACTAGTATGTCCCTGGTACCTAAATCAGTAATGACCCAGTTAACCGCTTCATTTTGCCGGAACAAGGCAAACACCACAAACGCAAGAGGCATATACTCTCATGGGTCCCCGCAGTCACGGGTCTCCGCTCATGAGGATCTATCACTGAAGTCTCTTGTTGACCTCTGAAGGCTGCGATTCTCAGCGGCCGTGATGAAGAATGGCTTCAGTTCAGTCTGGACGCTTTCACAAATTTCACTATTCATGATCCGTGGCAGGCGGTGAAATGCACGTGGAAGGCTTTATCAAAAGCAGTCATGGTCTATGACACCAGGTACGCTGTTTATCTCATTCTGCCCGCGACACACCACAGCAAGATATGGTTCGACCATGATAGTTCAAAGGTGGTGGCAAAATAGCTTGGCGCCTATAGGCGCCAAGCTATTCTGCCACCGCCCTTGAACTATCATGGTCGATCTGTAGTCTCCTGAATTGTAATGCAGTCCTCAGATGACTCCAAAATGTGGGTATTTCGTACCTCGGGCACAATGAGTTAAATATACTCTTAGATTCCTTAATTCACTGCCGTCTGCCACTGACGTATTAACCCGTTTAGTGCCGAGAAAATGTGAACCCAGCCCAACTGCAAGAGGTAGATCTTAATGAGCCCCCTCAGTTGCATGACCTAATGAGGATCTATGCCTTTTGCTGACACCACTTTGAATCCATGTTCCTGGGGCAGCTAAGTATTTTTTGTGTTGAATTAATGCAGACTGAAACGCGTACAGTCTGCTTCAACTGGCACTGAACGGGTTACGTACCAAGGAGAATCGCACGTAAACCGCTCAATCTCTCCACTGCCTGAGGAACATACGGATACAAATTAGGCTCGCAAGAGGCACAAATCCTCATGAGCCCTCCTAATGCGGAGGCTTATGGGGGTCCATGCCATCTGTCGGTGTTTACTGTGTTTACTGTATGTTTTATTGTGTTTACTAGTGTTTACTGTGTGGTAACTGATGTTTGCTGTATATTTACTGGTGTTTACCGTGTGATACTGTGTTTATCGTGTGTTTGTTGGTATCACATGGTGATTACTGTGTGTTTACTGGTGTTTATCGTGCTTACTGTGTCTGAAGTGCTCACTGTCGTATACTTTTTAGTATAAATCCCAGGTACACTGTCCTGAGTTCATTTATATCAAGTCTTTCCAAGTCTGTCGTGTGTTTAACTGTAAGTGGTGTGCACTGCCCTGTGTTCATTTCTATCAAGCTTTTCCGTCCAAGTCTGTCTTGCTACTCGTGTGGATCTAGATGCTATCGCGCTACACAGCCGGTCAATGAGTTCGCGGCACGTCCAGCGGGAACCGCGTCGTAAGCAACGAGACTTGAGAAACTTGATATGAATTAACACAGGACAGTGCACACCGTGCGCCCTTTAACACATAAAAGTGTACCCCGTGTATAATGTAGAACAGGACAATGTACCCGGGGTACAGTGTCCTATAAAGTATACCAGGTACAGACCACTTTAGCCTTACTGTGTGTTTAGTGGTGTTAGCTTAATTTTGTGTTTGGCCTTTTTCGGGAGTCAAAGAGTTAATGGTTAGGGTTTTAAACTATCCTCACCGTGCAAACATAAATAAAGAAAGGAGGAAGTAAGAAAGATTAGGAGCTAACATGGACAGAAAAAAAGAAAGATAAAAAGACAGAAGAAGAGAAATAGAAGAAAAGAAAGTTTGACACAGATATATAAATATTGTACAAACAAAGAGAAAGGCTGACAGACGGACTGAAGGACACACACACACACACACACACACACACACACACACACACACACACACACACACACACACACACACACTGGCACGCACACACGCATGATTAAAATACGAATTACTTCTTTCAGAAATTTATTTGAACATCAAAAATCATTGTACAATCACATCACAGCCACATATAGTTGCATTGTTGTTGATCAAGAAATAACGTGTTCCCCCCAAAAAAATCCCAAAACAAACAAAGAAACAATCAAAAAAAGAACCCCCTCAAAAACCAAACCAAACAAAAAACAAACAAACAAACAAACAAAAACGCAATAAAACAACAACAACAACAAACAAACAAATTTTTCTCAACACAAGTGATATGTCTAAAGAATTATGCAAATGTCACAATAAAAAGAGGAAACACAGAATTGTTCGACAGCCAGAGTGATTATTTGAATATTCGCCGTGCGAAAAAGGATGTAGGTAATGGTGTCATTTGAGTACGATGTAGGTTACCGGTGCATACAAAAAAACATAATATGTAATAAGTAAAGAACAAATGGTGCGTAACAAACTAACGTGTACGATTACAGCTTGTTTATCTTCTGATACGCTTATTAGTGATCGTGTATGCCGGCATAAATTTTGTCACAAACGTCTGTGCGCAGGAACGCTTATCTTCAATTAAAAAAAAAAATGCATTATGATGTAAATAAAAAATGCAAAGGCTGGTGAGATCGAGTCTTGCAGGCTTAGCCCTGTGAACAACCCGCACGACGACGCTTATTATAAATGTCTTACGTAACATACGATTTACAGGTTGTCAAAATCACCACAATTTTAATTATACTGACGACCAAATGAAATGCGACATTTTCTGAACCGGCTTTGAAAATGTCGCATTTCTTGTTTCCGATGGTTGCGAAAATATCGCATTTCTTTTGCTCGTCAGTACTTATCAGACGTAAATATATACTGGTCAGTGGTTTTCGATCTAAGACTCTATAGGCCGTAGAGTCCAAACCAAAATAACGGCACACACAATGTTGATTCCTAACCTGGATGGATCACTGTGACATGGTATATGAGATCCCATGATAGCACAATTGCAGAAATTCGGTATCACATTAATCCAGACCAAAAAGGTGACTGGTGGTATCACATCAGTCACCTTTTTAGGTGTAAAGGTAAATGGGTCACATCCGGCATGTTAAAAAAACAACCCCATCGTGTTTCTTATGTTCAGTATCCAAACAAAAATGTACAATGGATTAACTTATTATTAACTCACTCGAGGCGGCACGTCTCGAGTGAGTTAATAAGTTAACAATATAAACATAATGCGTACATAAACCACAGACTGCAGGTCAGTTTTACCCAAATCAGAGACACCTGGCGTGCATCTTTGTTTCTCGTTGCGACCTTTCAGCAGCAAAGATCGAGATGACCCCCAGTGTCGTGTAACTTGCAGGAAATGTCCCCACCCAAAATAATATATATATATATATATATATATATATAATATATATATATATATATATAATATATATATATATATATATATATATATATATATATTATATATATATATATATATATATATATATATATATATATATATTTAAAAGTTCTGATTTAGACGTCAGTACAAATGGTATCCAACCCAATTGATTCTATTCTGTCGTCGTACGTCCCTTCGGCAAAAGACTTTTTTTCCATTTTATTTGTTACGACACGATAGTCCTGACGTCAGCAAGAATCGTTCTCCGGCACAGTGGGCATGCGTGGAACTGCGGGCCACATTCTTGACAGTAGCAGAAATGACCACACGGCAAAAACGTCAAGGACGCTGGCCTCGTTTTACAATGGCGGCACGTCTGTCGTTCTTTCAGTCTCCGGTTTTCTGCCCGCAAGGCCCGCAATCTTTGCCGTAGCTGTACCCTCCTGCTTTGCTCTTCTTCGTCTGTGCCACTAGACAGCACCGGTGGCTGCATGTACAGGGGTGTTAAGCCGTGGTTTGCTGGATGCGTTTGCTGGGCAGAGTTGTCTCTTTCAGAAGCTGTAGTCGGAGCAACGTCTTGGCCCCAGGCACCTACAGCGGCATTTGTTGGACTTGACGTTGGCAGTGAGAAAGGTGAAGGGCCTGGATTATTTTGACCTGATGACAGCAGGGGAAGAGACTGGAAGCCGTGAATAGAAGACATGCTGGCATTGACTGCGTTACCTTGAGTAGTAGAACATGGCAAGGGTGGTAGTGTCGAAAGCTGACCATTCATTTCAGCTTCACTGGACTCTCTTTGAGTAGATGGTGGATTCAGAGAGCTTTGTCTGATGTCCGAGTATACGGGCATCGCATTTGCATGCGGTGATTCGATCGTGTTCGTTAAAGGAGTCGTCAAAATAGACGTGCCTTGAATTTGTGGATTCAGTTCAGTATTTGGATCTCCGACATCCCCTCCATAGGCGCTCCGCACTTCAGTCAGGTGTGTAGACTGAGTCATGTCATGTCGTTCTGCAGATTCAGAAGCGTTGGAAATATCATCTGTGGGAGGAGGACCGAATTTTTCCTCCAGCATCTGCAATAGGTCGCGTGCGCTGATAGGTTCTGCTTTGTCCAATGCCGTCGCTTCCGGCGTGTCCAAGGACGTTTCGTCCTTGGACACGCCGGAAGCGACGGCATTGGAAGCGACCTGTAGCTCGTCCTTTGCACTGGCACTGGCTCCACTGCATCCTGCCGAAAGTTCATGAGCTCTTTTTCGTGAAAGGCTTTTGACACCATCTTTTGCGTCATTAGAAATCAGCGGTGCCAGCTGCGGACATACTGCTACCACTTGTTTAAGCGTGTATCCCCAACTGATTACAGCTTCCACAGGTACTGGGAGCTGCCGTAGCCAGCCATCCACACTTTCGTTTTCAGATCCGTTGAAACCCATTGGGACTGCGCTAGCCCTGAAACAGGCAAACATAAACACGTCACAAACCTTGAAGACGGTTATTGTAAGTTGCTTCTACTTTGAATTTTGAAAAAAAAAAATCAGCGTTGATTATTAAATTTTCTTTGTTGTTATCATTTTGCGATTTCTATTACTGTCGCTATTGCCGTCATTATTATTATTATTTTATTATATTTCTAGTATTATTATTAATTTTATTGTTGTTGTTGTGTTGTTGTTGCTGTTGTTGTTGTTGGTATTGTCATGCTATGTCGCAAGAATAAAAGATCAGTTTATTCTCATATGCAAAAACACTTTTTCGATAAATGGACTTTAACAAGTGTGAACAATAAATCCAATGATATGCGAATATCAATTATACCGTATGAAAATAAACAAATAAACAAGAGCCAAGACATAAAAAGCGACGCATTAATGGAAAAATACAAACCAGAACAAAATGGGCCAAAGAAATATCTCCCCACAATGGTTTTCCGGCCCGAATCCCTTGTGACAAAATTCGCTTCAGGCAAAGCCATCGCAGGGGAGAGAATTTGCTTCCAATTGTGTGCAAGATTCTGAAAAGTGACTGCGTGACGTTATGAAATGAGCTCACTCAAGTCGCCAGGCATCAATAGCTGCGAAAGTGTCATATAGCGTTGCCGGAGGCCGGAGGCAACGCTATTTGACACTTCCGCAGCTATTGATGCGGAGCGTCTGGAATGAGTAAAACCCGCTTTACACGATGTGACAGACGATCACAGCGTTTTGAAGAAAACGTAGTAAATCCCAATTATGTCGATGTACAACGGTCTTGTACGCACGGAGCCCCATCCCCAGTAGACACATATGCATGAACATTTTTTTTTTTTACCACATCCCGGATGAATCCCCCAGCCTCTGAGGGCCGGTAAAGGCAGATGATTCATGAAAGCAAGAGGTATAGATTATCATGAGCCCCTGCGGACGCAGGGGCTCATGAGAATCTATGCCTCTTGCGGGTTGAGGAATTGGCTGAGACAACGATACGGAGTTGCCAAGTGAAGACTGTGTATTTGCAGTCCAAGGCACACATCGACCGTGATAGCTAGATCAAGGATTGTGCCAGAAAAGCTTGGCGCCAGTGTTGTAATTAACTCATTCAAGACGCCTGGATATTGCAGCAACATCTTTGAACTATCATGTTCGGTCAGTATTTTGTAGTAGTGTGTCAGTGCAAAATTTCATAAATTAAGCTTATGAAATAATAATGACAACATAATTATTTATATAGAAACAATGAAGTCTTTGGTAAATTCAATTCAAAATATACACCTCACTCTCATAATTTTGCTAATTTTTGGAACATTCTTTTTCATCTTCATTAAGTTACACTGGATATTTTAAACTGGAAATGCTTGTAAACGTCATGCAACATACGAAGTTATGCCTTATGTCCTCGCGGAGAAAGGCGTGAACTTGGACTGCCCTAATGATTAACTCAAAGATGAACAGCAGAATGACACGTTGAAGAATGACACATCGTTCATCGAACTTGTAGTTTATGAGTGATCAAGCAACTGCGTGATCAAAAACATATGAGCAATTTTATATCATTTTCAAATAAGGAACTCGTTCAGACGTCAGTCAAAGATTAAACTGTATAGATTAACTCATTCGAGACGTGCCGCCTCCGGATACGCGGCTTATGCCGCGTATCCGGAGGCGGCACGTCTCGAATGAGTTAAACGAAACATTTTCTCCATATGTAATTCATCAGACCGTCCAGACATCTATGTCGCTGTGGTGGGGACAATCAACCAGGTCAGCAAAAGCGGTTCTCGGGCCCAAATCGGCCCCATGGGTCAGTTGCATGGTTGAGCTTAGTCCTGCCCCAGTCACTAATCAAGGTGCTCTGTTATTGCGGAGCACCTTGTGTAGTGGCTGGCGCAGGACTAAGCTCACTCATGCGGCTGGCCCCGAGATTTTGTGCATATTTGAAATGGAGACTGAAATTTAACAAAAATATAAGAAAAGCTTTCTCTATCGTTTCCTCCATACTCAGTCGTAATTTACACTTGTAAATAAAGTTAGTAAGCAAGGACACAAACAAATTGATACGCGAATAAATGCTGTTTATTTGAATTGCTACAAATCAGTCAACAGTGGAAAAATACATGATCATCAAAGTGTCCAGCTTCGACGATTAAAACAAAAATTCATTTGCGCGCATTTATGTGCCGCATAACTTCAACAGAAAATATGAGGAAACATTCACAACATAAATACATGTATGTGCAATTATCCAGAAGTCTTCTCAACGATCTTAAAAAAAAAAAAAAAAAAAAAAAATTGGACGTGCTCAAGACAGAATAAACAGGAATTTGATAAACAAATTGAAATTTGTGAAATTCAGTTTGTACTGTTACCTACTTGAGATGAGTTCACTCAGATAAATAATTTTCCCAACATGCAAAAAGACTGAAATCTGGCAACATCAACAACTACAGCAACAACAGCACAACCGCCCCCCCCCCCCCCGCCCCCATCCCCCCTACCGTGATCAAACGACAAACTTGAAGAACCACACCCATAAAAATTCTGACAACTGAAAAAACAAAACAAATCCCAACAACGAGCACAACCATTCGACTATTAGCAATGTCGCAGGAACTTATAAACAAACTTGACTTGCAAGCAAGATGCTCACAATTCGGCCGCGGCCGGCGTAACCTCGGAAGGATGGTTGTTGCGGTCGCGACTGACACTGTGTTGGCGACGGTTGCCGCTGAACGTGTTATGTAGTCTGCCCGTCAGTTCTTTACAGCATTTCGTGCAGATTCGATCACTCTCGCGCGAGATGAAGCTGCCTCTGTGTGTCTTGCAGCACTTATCGATCACATGTTCTGTCTGACAATTTGTTTAGTTGGGGTTTCGTGGCCGCACTCCCGTGCCGCGGCGGCTTTTATACTCACGCTCGCTAGCGCGTATTTACCACGTCACAGCCAATCATCCTTGCCGCCTAAAAATAGCAAATAGAAATCCCCATCAACGTACGACCGGATTATTCTAGAATCTTCACCTCGACTGCCAGTGACTGAGATATGCTCAGTCATACGCGAAGAAACTCCGCACTGAGCTGGATAGACTCGTTATAATTTCATCGGACTAAATTGTTGTGTCATTCTTTACAGATTTACGGCACATAATGATGAAAATAGTTTGAGTTCGTTAGCGTATTTGAGCCTGCAATCCGGCGGCGACTGACAAAGGCTTCGGCGGTCACTGCACTGACATCAATCTCCGCCGTGACCGACATAGCGGCGAAACATAATCATGTGACAGTAGTCCAATAATACGCGTGGTGGTCTGTGATTTTAGAACTTACGGCTATAGTTCCACCTCACACTGAACCTTAGTAGTTATGCACCGACTAAGTGACACCGGCGGTAGTACAACAACATGTGTACCGACTGTTCAGTTCAGTAAGTCGAATGCGCGGGCCGACGGCGGCCGACATCATCGCGGGCAGGGTCCGGCGATACCCGGCCTTTTGAGCACCCCTCGGGAAGGTTTCAGACGGCTGAACTCAGAGTCCCTAACCCCGGTCACGGCCGAGTTGACACGGGTAGTACTGAAAAGAAGGGCGGTAGAAAAATGTTAGTTGACTGCCGCGGACTGAGTCAGTGACACTGCCGTCGGACTACCATGAACTAAATTGACTGTACACACATCACTGAGTTTTGGTAATCAAATCTCTCCCTGGAGCAAATGATTTTAACCCATTTATCCCCAATGCGGCATTTACCAAATTTTGCAGGTGTCACTGACCTAACGACCATGTAGTGCCAGTTGCAGGAGATGGATCGACCTTGATAATTCAGCCAGTGAGTCAGGCAAGGGTCAAGTCACAGATTAGCTTGGCATCTGAAGGGCGCCAAGCTAATCTAGCCGCTGACTATCTTTGAATTATCATGATATCGAAAACAACTCCAGAAGACTTCTGATGGGCGGTGTGTTGAGTGCACGTTCTTTCCGAGCCTAGACTGAGATCCCATCCGACCTAGACTGTAGAACTGAACTGGGGCTACGCTGCGCTAGTCAACAGGAAAGCCGTCATATCGGGCTTTCCCGATGACTGCATGCGCCCGACACACGTTTGACAACAGTTGGTTTACAACACGTAGCAAATTGATTGACCGAAAACAAAGCCATGGAGCGTAGGGTTCCTGACGACGTGCAGGTATGTCTTACTTTGGTGATGATACATTGTTTATAAACAGGTGATTTCAGCTTAGGCCTATAGCAAAACTACCGAAGTAGCGCGGCACTACATTGGAATGTGTGCCAGAAAAACAAACTTCCCAGTGCGCAAAGGCCATCGGGCCGACGTCGGCCGCCCGGTGGCAATTTGCACATTAAGTATTTTTCATCAAAACGGTTAATAATCATTGAACTAAGTTTCTGTGATTCTATCATTAACTGAGTAGGTCCTGACATTTGCTTATGCGCATGTTACATGTATAGGTCGGAAGTCTTCGCCGGGTTTTTCGAGCGGCAACTCACTTGGTGCAAGTCCTTAATTACTTATAGGTGTAGTAGTTCATAAATCAATACTTTCTGCGTAGATCCAGAAAGAGAGAAGATTTTTTTTTTTTTTTTTTTTTTTTACAATGCGATCACCGCCAGTGTTGGGAAAGCCCATGCGTGCTAAAAGTGTGAGATGGGATTGGGTCTTTGCTCAGCGTCGGTTTATCTTGCATCAGAACTAATACCGGCTAAACGTTCGACGCATTTCTTCAATTTTTTACACTTTTTGCAAGTGGCCCAAATTCAAGAGGTATACATTCTAATCAGTCGCCGGATAGGGCTTATGAGAATCTTTGCCTATTGCTGGTACATGTGCCCTTTACGCAAAAGACTATCTGGGCCGAAGTCACGCCCGCAGTGGGAGCACTGCGGCCGACTTCGGCCCGATAGTATTTTCAGTAATGGGTGACCAGGGTATTTGGGGGAAGAGATCATGATTGCGCTCTATTAATATTGCCTCAGCACTAGTCAGACATTAGCTGTAGTACTTTTAGAAACACCAAATGTTTAAAGTGACTGTGGAGATTGTGGTGAAGGGACCATTTGGCAGAAATGAGTGGGGTTGTGGGAGGAGATGGTTTTGGTTGGAGGGGTGTGTGTGGGGTGGGGGGGGGGGGAGTGGGTTTTTGGGATAGTGGTGGTTGTGGGAGGAGATGGTTTTGGGTGGAGTGGTGGGGGGGTGGGGTGGGTGGGTCTGGGGGCGGGAAGTGGGTTTTTTGGATTTTTTTTTTTTTTTTTGAGTTTTGGAAAACAAGCCTCACCAATCCCCTCACAAGGTTTCTTCTAATCCTGTTTTGCAACAAGGTAAGTTTAACTCAATGCACACACATTCCCATACGGTTTCTTTTCACGTCCTCATAACTCTGTCAGGATTTGTTTGTTCTTCCTGCCATGTCAAACCTTAATCTCGCCAAGCCCTTTATTCAGTCGAAACAACGACCGCAGTAACCTCACCAATGTATGCCCGTAGTTTTCACATTTCATTTCATGAGACGCGGGATACTCACGTACGTCCGGGAACAGATTTTGGCGGCACAGTACTGTCGAAGGTGCAGCCAGTGGTAGTGAAATGTGAATTGATTGAATGCAAAACGAAGCGATCACGTGATACGCAATTGGGTTCGTCTGCTACAGCCGCCATTTTGTGCAGCAGAGATGGCCTAGGTGCAGAGTAGCGATCGTGAACTTGGACGGTTTTTACAAGATAAAGACGTCAAAGAACTATAATTACAACCGCTGTATTGTTGGAGAGATCGGAGGTCACCTTGAATTTAATGTCGGCGAAACTGAGGCGATCTCAGTGACTCCAGCAGAACAAGTGATTTGGGGACTGAAATACATAATGAAAATACACACTAGGTACACAGTTAAGAAGGAATCCGTCCTCAGACGCTAAATCATTGCACCAGTCCAAAGCGATGTTAGCCGATAGGCGCTAACGACAGCGTGATTTGCATATAATTATAATAAGCTCAGTTTATTCATATTACCCTTTAGCTCAGTGGTTAATGCACGCAGACTTAAATCACACGCAGGATTTGACTGATGCCGTCACCGACGCGGGTTCACCCCCCACCCCCCCTCCTCCCCACCCCCTCCCCCATTCTCCCGCGGTGTTATTTGTTAATTTATTATTATTTATTTTGTATTTATTTAATTATTTATCGTGTTGCTCTTGCTGTTTGTTTGTTTTTCTTCTAATTGATACTGATCTTTAGAATGGCTAGCTATCTTCTTCTTTTATACGCATTTCTTTTATTTCTTAAAAATATGATCGTCATGAATTCACTCTGGAAGAGCACGTTTGCGGTCCATTTCTGATTTTCGTTTCTACTGGCACCTAGACATCATTTTAAGACAACAATTTAGCGTTCTCAACTTTTGTCATACTTTTTTCTAAGGATGTTTCTTTGCAAAATGAAGCGTTCGGGGAACCCCCTCTCAACTCTATTTATAAAGCGATGCCGTAAGGCGGTAGAAGCGTTAAACAACAATTTCTAATTGTTTTTATAATCGTGTTGTGCCGCGGTTTTGAAAATGTTCTAAAGCATCTTTTATCTAGAACATTTTTTTATGTTAAACCTGTTTTAATTTACAATCGTGTTGTGTATCTAGGCGGCCCACGTCTCCCCTGTAGTGCCGGACATCTTCATTCGATGGTCGGCTTCTCCCTTCGCTCAACTTTCCTCTCCTTCCCCTATTGATGAACAGCAGGTGTACGAAACAATCCCACTAAGTTACACCTTTGGGGGACATTATCTTTGTTTCTCTGGCCTATTATCACATTCAGGCATGCTTTCGCCGATTTCTAACTTTGCTGTTACTAGTGTTCACTGTGTCTACTGCACAAATGGCCGACTGCAGACGACGCGCGTAACGACGCTGGTTGTGTGACGTCACTTGCTTTCAATCAGAAACATAAAGCCCGCCTTGAGATGAACCTAGTCGCATGCTCGGCGTTAAACCCCAATCACTAACTAACTAAGAAACATAAAGCGGTGCTGGTGAACTGATGGCGTCTCTTGACAGCGATACAAACGAGTCTAGACTGACGGACCTTGGCTTATGCAGATTATAGGCCTGCTCGGGAACTCTTCCAATAATAGACGTTCGAAAACAGAAGCACGTCAAGAGTGCAGTGTTTCGGGACAACTGAACAATGTATTAAAAACCCGGACAAACATGCGATATCGCATGTTTGTCCGGGTTTTTAATACACTGTTCAGTTAATACACTGCTTCCGTCATGAGAAACGTGCAAGTATCTGTCCTTCGTCTTTGTTGACTGGGACTGTGACACTGTTCAGGATATTGAGTGACGGACTCCCATTATAGTGCCGACTTTATGAAACAGCCCCTAGTTCCAGATTGGTTTAACCATTTCCCTGCCATTCTCCAAACATGATGTCCCTCAAACTGTCACAAACTCCCTGCTGGTACTGAAATATGAACCCCTTCAATGCCGAGGAACCCGATCCAACGACAAGAGACATAGATCCTCATGAGCACCCGCGGGGGCTCATGAAGATTTATGCCTCTTGTTAGGCGTATGTTATTTATGCCTCTTGTTAGGCGTATGTTATTTATGCCTCTTGTTAGGCGTATGTTATTTATGCCTCTTGCTAAGCGTATGTTATTTATGCCTCTTGTTAGGCGTATGTTATTTATGCCTCTTGTTAGGCGTATGTTATTTATGCCTCTTGTTAGGCGTATGTTATTTATGCCTCTTGTTAGGCGTATGTTATTTGTGCCTCTTGTTAGGCGTATGTTATTTTACCTCTTGTTAGGCGTATGTTATTTATGCCTCTTGTTAGGCGTGTGTTATTTATGTCTCTTGTTAGGCGTATGTTATTTATGCCTCTTGTTAGGCGTGTGTTATTTATGTCTCTTGTTAGGCGTATGTTATTTATGCCTCTTGTTAGGCGTATGTTATTTATGCCTCTTGTTAGGCGTATGTTATTTATGCCTCTTGTTAGGCGTATGTTATTTATGCCTCTTGTTAGGCGTATGTTATTTATGCCTCTTGTTAGGCGTATGCTATTTATGCCTCTTGTTAGGCGTATGTTATTTATGCCTCTTGTTAGGCGTATGTTATTTATACCTATGTTAGGCGTATTTTATTTATGCCTCTGTTTGGTGCCATTTACATGTGTGTACTTCACGCGAATGTCGGTCAGCGTGTCGCATTGCGTTTAAACACGCAATTAGTTATCACTGGCAGCCAAGGGGTTAACTCATTCGAGACGTGCCGCGCGTATCCGGAGTCTCAAATGAGTTAATGATGTGAGCTAGCGGCATCCAGACAGAATCTCATGAGGATCTTTGTCTATTGCGGTTTTACAGTGTTAGGTGTTTTTCACTGTACTCCAGCAGTGAAGGGCCGGGGGCTATAACCTGGGGTCACTTGCATGAATGAGCTTAGTCCTAGCTGCGCCAGCTACTAAATAATAATAATAATAATAATTACGGTATTTATAATGCGCTTATCTTATAATAATTATAACTCTAAGCGCGCACTCACAACTCGCGCACGCATGCGCACGCTTTAGACAATGACTCACGTACCACAAATAGTGAAATACATTACGACGGTCAGCTTGGGGTGGGGAGGGTGGTGATATAGTGCTAGAACTGTTGAAAGAGGTGAGTTTTGAGGGCGGACTGGAAGGAGGAGAGAGAGTGTTTCTGACGGAGAGAGAGTGGGAGAGTGTTCCAGGTGGATGGACCGTAGACGGAGAAGGAGCGGGGGCCGAAAGTGTTGAGTTTGGTGCGAAGAATGTGGAGGCGGAGAGGGTTGGAGGCAGAGCGGAGGGAGCGGGAAGGTGTGTAGGGGTGAAGTAAGTTGGAGAGATAGGCAGGAGCGCAGTTGTTCAGGGATTTGTAACAGAGAGACAGAATTTTGTATTGGATGCGTTGGGGGATGGGGAGCCAGTGAAGGAGTTTGAGCAGGGGAGTGATGTGGTCGGATTTTTTCTTTCTGAGGACGAGGCGGGCAGCGTTGTTCTGGACGCGTTGGAGAGTGAAAGTGGTGGAGTGAGGGAGGCCGGAAAGGAGAGAGTTACTATAGCGGAGCACCGTGTTTAGTGGTTGGCGCAGGACTAAGCTCATTTACGCACCTGGTCCCTGGCTCAGAACATCTGACCACATTCCAACTTTGACATTAATTTTTAAGTCATCGTTATATTTAGCTCATTCTCAGTATGTAAGTCAGTTAAATTCGCACACATGTATTTCGCGCGATTCGCCCAATTAATTGAGGCTGAAACCAACATTTCTGCAGTTTCCTCTGCTAGTGAACATACGTAATAATGTCCCGTTTCTACCAGCAAGAGGCATACATTATTATGAACCCCTGCTATTGAAGGGGCTTATGAGAATATGTGCGTCTTGCAGGCGTAAGTGTCGTCTGTCCAAGACACGTAATCATGACTTGCGTCTGATTGCCAAGTTTAATCTCTGCTTTTAGAAACACCTCTTTGCGGGGTACGGTACGCAGTATTAGGTGATGGTATGTGAAGGAAGGGTGGAGCCACTGTATTTTTGTCGTCAGAAGATGCTAATTTCTTCTACATTGGTAACAACCTTAACCACGTCTCTTTTTCTGCAGTGCTTGCATTTTTTTGCCTTCTCTTATTTGGTCGCGTTCCGGCACTGAGCTCTGTGCACGTGTACTTGCTGGATAGAGTTCTACAGCAATATGTGTTAGCGAATATTAAGTAATTCGCATTCCTACTGACGCAGTGAACTCGCCCTAGGTGGTTTGACGTCATTTATTAGTTGGCGGCTTGTTGCGAGTTGGCCGAACAGGTATGACGTTTGTTTTAGTATTCGGCGCGTGCTCAGTCGTAACCTTACCCCCTTCGAAAAACAGCGCGACCTTAGACACAACTATTCGGTACCGTTCCAAAGAACTCGACGCTGCGTAACACCTACTGACATTTTTACTATAAGCATATACATGAGTAGACGCGCAAAGCAAACAAGACAAGGGTCATCAGTTACAAGTTTGTAGGTCTACCAATTGCGCGAAACAGCTCCGTCGCCCTGAGACACTGTAACTATTTATACCCTTCCATTTAACTCGACGCTGCGTAACATCTACTGACATTTTTATTATAATCATATGCATGCATAGATTGAAGCGCCAAATACGATAGAATCAAACAGTACAATCCATTGTGTCCTTATCAATCTCTAAAGGGCCATCAGTTACAAGTTTTTAAGCCTACCCCCCTGCGAACACAGGCCTGTCCTGAGACACTGTAAATATACGGTGCCGTCTCTTATAACTCGAAGCTGCGCAACACCTACTTACATTTGTATAATAATGATATACATTAATAGAAGCGCCACACATTCTAGAATCAAACGGTGCAAGCCATTTAGTCCCCATCAATCTCTAATGGGTCATCAGTTACAAGTTTATAACCCTGCCCCTAGCGAAAGACAGCGCGCCCTGAGACACTGTAACTATGCTGTACCGCTCCATAAAACACCTACTTACATTTGTCGTGCGAGTGGTACACGTGTTTAACCTTACCCCTAGTTGACAACGACGGTCTGACACAGAGCACCAAGGCGGTGCTGTTGTTCAGCGAATTTCTCACACACAGGAATCCATCATAACCGTTTCTGATTTATAGTCTACAGAATGTATTTCTCTCGGAGAAAGAGACCCGATAAAATGCACCTGGTTGTCTATTTTTTAAAAAAAACCAATATTTGCTTTATAATGTACATGCAGACAAAGTGTACTTTAGAATAAAAATATGTTAATCGTTATGTCCTAATTGTCCCAAAATGTTCCAATATCATGCAGAATGATACATATCATTTTCTTAAGCGGTCTCTAAAGTCCCTCAGTTACAGTTGTGTTACACACACACACACACACACACACACACACACACACGAGAATTTTATCACTTTGCTTTATTGAGGATCAAATTAACCAATGCATTGCATGAGTGTTTTTTTTTTTTTTTTTTTTTTTTTTTTTTTTTTTTTTTTTTTTTACACAAGTAATTTGTGCTGAAATATAGCAGCACACACAGTACACACACTCTCTCTCTCTCGCTCTCTTACCAGAAAACAGTATTCGCTGTTACATTGCTTTATTAGGGGTCAAATAAGTGATGCTCTGCTAGAGTGTCTTATATTCAATTGAAACAAAAAACACAATGCACAATATTCTCTCTCTCTATGTTTCATCATCATCATCATCTCTAACCATCATCATCTATCATCATCTCTATCACCATCATCTCTATGATCATCACTCTCTCTCTATCACTCTCTCTCTCTCTCTCTCTATCACTCTCTCTGTATCACTCTCACCAGAAAGCACTATTCACTGTTACATTGCTTTATTAGGGGTCAAATAAGCGATGCTCTGCTAGAGTGTCTTATATTCAATTGAAACAAAAAGCACAATGTACAATATTGTATCTCTCTCTATGTTTCATCATCATCTCCCCCCCCCCCCTCTCCCACACACACACACACTTTCCGATTTGTGTCCTGTGCCCGTAGTCACAGAAGTAGGGAGGTCCCACAATTGCGTACTGGAGAAGAATACATCGTACTGTATAGATGACTCGGGGCAGGCAGGCAGGGCGGAACAGCGTGAAGGTGTAACACTGCAGGTTTGCGGGAAAGGTGATCAGACCATAAGCAGGCTGAACAAGACAACAAAACAAAGCCCGCAGAAACACACGAACAAGCGACGACATTGTGTAAAGGTTACTTACAGCTGGAGATTTTTGCACTTGTCTTTTTTAATCCAGCGGCGCAGGGGATGGGGCGGGGGTGGTGGTGGAGTAGTCACTGATTCACGACGATTTGTTTTTCGATTCACGAATCCCCCAAAATGACATCCACGTTTGCCGATGGAAAGTGACGCTGAAGACACTTTTCACCAGCCGAAAACTGCGCGAATGGAGAGGGGGGTTGGGGTAGGGGGGGGGGGGGGTTGGGCGTGGGGTGGGGTGGGGGGGGGGGGAGCCGGAAAAAAAGAAGCGACTGAATAGTTAGTATGAAACAGTGGCAATAGATTAAATTAAATAAACTCGAACCCTTCTTTTCCGGGTCATGAGGATGAAGAAATTGCAATCACGAATGAAGACAACCGAAAAAACTGCCAATCTCGAATCACAATTTTAGGGTATCGCCACCCCCCCCCCCCCCCCCCCACCTTTCAACCAAACAGTCAATGCAACGGTAAGAACAATTGAAAATCTTATTACACATACACTATGCCCTAAATTTAAAAAAAGAGAAATATTTCACAATTAACTATCACAAATTTATCACAGCTATCACACACATACACACACACACACACACACAGAAGCACTACCACAACCAAAACAATAATATACACAATATGAAATATAAAAAATAAAACTGTATAATAATTGAATATCACGTAAAAATAACAGAAAACTATATAAAAAAAAAACAGTTGGTGTAAAAAATAGTTAACAAAGATATCTTAACACTGTACAATTCAGGTCCTGTCACGATACCCTTTTACAACACCTTGACTGTCGTACACGCTGTCGAGGAAGAAAACTCATGGAGTCACCTCGACACAAAAAGCGCCATGGACAGCCAAAGGGTTAACACTGCGTGAGTTGGACGAGGTGCTTTGTAGGCAGACCGCACGATTTCATGTCTTCCTACATGCACTCCCTCACTCATTCACACAAACATCTGTCCGTGACAATGAAGCTCTGATCTGCCCACAAAGCACGTCATCGCATGCTTTGAAAGGGCTCGGGCAGCACTAGTAACATAAATAAATGTGCGTTTTACCTAGCAATTTTCTAACCCTATGGACCGACAACCTAAATTTGCAGCAAGCCATGAATAATGAGCACATTGACTTTGGGTATAGGCTTATTTTAGGTCACAAGTAACAGAAAGCAGTGGCAGGATCTTGCGGAGGCATAGGAGTTTATCTGCAGTAAGTTATAGGAAATTCGTGGTAGAGACGGTTTAGAGTATGGTTTTCTAGCGAATCGGAAGCACCTAAGTTTAAAGGCGTCGTATTCACGTCTTTTTAATTAGAAATGATGGGTGCGGCCATTTTGAACATGACCTTCGACCTACTGGGGACGACTTCCGGTTTTGCTTGCAAACATGGAAGCTGTGAATACAAAACCCTACACAAGTTCCCGATCTAGCGGCCGACATTGCGCAGTAAAAGGTTGCCACAACAACGAAAAAAAGCTGTATGACTTGTTGCAAATGCCATGTTTTGACCACAAACCTTTCATTCGCCGTTATTGTTTGTGTTTGAAACCTTTTTGTTTGTAAAAAAAAGTGTATCACATCGCACACTATCCGATGAAATGGCCTGTTTTTTTTTATCGGCCGGCCGTACACACTCGAGCGACACAAGTCAGTCTGAATTTTTATGTCTAGTTCATGTGTGTTTCGAGGAAGTTTTGCTTTAAATTGCCGGTACTCCTCATCGTCAGCGGACCAAACCGTGGCGGAGATAGTTATTTTGCGCAGCGTTTTGTTGCACGTATCAAAATCTCCGTTGAAGTTATATTCCCATATTTTTGGTAGGGATTAGGACTACCGACTCTAAGGCCTACCTACTGATGCCAGCAGGTTGTTGTCTCACTCACGCCCTGATATTTTCATACGGTTTTTGTATCATGGGCGTGTGTGATCTTCAACTTTTGTGTAAATGTGGTTTTTTTTTGTTTTGTTTTTTGTTTTGTTTTTCCTCCAACTTTTTATGTTCTGTCAGTACAATAGTGAAACTTATTTTGTTCTGTTTTGTCGGTACAATAGTGAAACTTGTAGTAATGTACCCAGTAATTCATATTTATTGTCATGCTGCTAAAATTAAAGAGTTTGTTGGCAGATTGTCAATTTTTTGTGTTTGTGTCATGAATTATCCTTAGAATGCATTACTCGCAATTCTTTCATTGTTTTCAGTATTATTATATTAATGTATACATGTATGGTGCAGCAATACAAGTTTTGTTGTCTCAAACATTTCATAAATAACATGAGAATATTTTGCCACCCAAAAGTAGAGACCAAACAAAGTGTAGAAATAGTGTTATTAGCTTGAGATACACTTGAAAACAGAACACTTAAATAACTACATGGCTACACAAAATATCTATGCATATACACTTCGCAAAAAACTTTCCAACGCGCACACGTAAACACTTCTCTGAAAGGCCAAACCGGAAATGCTACACAGCCGAGCAACCTGTTAACCGACCCATTTGAGAATATTACCGTTTGGTAAAAAAGAGGTGAATACATGTCGCGGAGACGGGAGGCTAAATCCAGACCAAAAAAATGCCAGTTACAATGTTCTTGTTGGGAAGATGCAACTTGAAGGAATGAAGCGAAGCACTAGATGAAGAATTCACAGTGCGTAATAAAAATACAAATAAAAAGACAAAATAATCACAATTAACTATCACAGCTATATCACAGCTATCACAATTATTAAATTAACTCTCTCTCAGTCACACATGCACGTGCGCGCGCACACACACAGACGCACCAACCACCACCACTAATATATACAATATGTAAAATAAAAAAAATAAAACTGTATAATAATTATGCATCACATAAGACTTAATATACTTAAACAGTATTTTAGTAAGTGTAAAAATAGTGTAACCGTCGGGATACCATACTACAGGCGCCACGCGTGCGTGGGACGCCATCTTGCACCGCTGGCCCTCACACAGCGTTCGCTCGCTTCGATTTTTCTGTAAATGATTTTATCTAAATTACCACATTTTCTGATAAGTTTTAACGTGGGATAGATACTATAGCTAATGTACAATGTCTGTATATAGTGGTTTGGTTGTGTAACCCCCTCAAGTTTTATTTTTCAGTTTTTTTTGCGTTTCCATTTTAACTGATAACTGTAACTTTGCGTTCGTTTTTGCGCCCACTCAAACGGGGTTGGGGTCAGTATGGTTGGGAATTAGGGACTTAGTGTTTACCCAGGGTCCTCATCCCTTCTATCTCCCATGGAGTAAGGGGTCCTCATTTTAGATTGGGCTGTTGGGTGGATTTTCTCTTTCTCTCTCTCTGTCCTTTCCTGTCGTGTGAATGTGATGATGCTCGTCTCGTCATACATCGATCATGTTCTCTTAGACTCATGTTTATCGTATGAAAGTAATAACAAGATAGGATGAACCATAACCCACAAAGTCCCTTCTATATGAGAGCTGTCTTCGCTGTTAAGGGTCTCTACCTTTTGTCTTTGACTTGATTCTGATGTTGAAATATCTCCTTTTGAAAAAGCCTTGCAGATGTGCCAATGCGTCATAGTGAACTCTATAAGGGGCGCGCGCAGTGCATACGCGTCATTGGTTTGTCAGACGTCTTTTGTCATGACGTATTTTGTAAAAATGTTTTACGTAATTTTATATTTAACGTGATATGAGATTTACTTTCGCTTCAAGACTTGGGAAAATGGTGACAAACTAGAATTTCACGGTACAATTTCAGTCTTGCTATAATTTGTGTGAAATCAGGTTGACTTTACCTAGCTACAGGCTATAGACATGTTTCACGTTATTTGTTTTTGAAGACAAATTGAAACAATGGTACTGGATAATTTTGCTTGTGCAACATCATGTTTCTATATTTTGTTATTGTAATAAATGTGGTGTAATAAAGATACAAAATACACAAGTTTCTTATTTTTTAGCAAATGGTGTCTTTGAATGACTGATATCATCGTCTGTGGTCGTTACGATCCAGACGGACTGGCGTCCTTCTGGATTGTAACGACCACAGACGATGATATCAGTCATTCAAAGACACCATTTCGCGTCCGTCTGGATCGTAACGACCACAGACGATGATATCAGTCATTCAAAGACACCATTTCCTCTTCTCACTCCACCGTCACTTTCTTTTTCTTTGAAGCAATTCACAGTTTGAATTTAACAATACTATTCTTCAAAAAAAAAAAAAAAAAAAAAAAAAAAAAAAAATTATAAATAGGGAGGATTGTGTAAGATCTGGGGCGGTCCGTGGCGCAGCTGTAAAAGAGGTGCGAGGTTTGATACCCGGTTCCGGCGTCGGACTTTTCTGCTCTAGTAAGTGTTCTTTCTCCGGGTACTCCGGCTCTTTCCTCCCCCACGAATTTCGGTATTAATTTCAGTCCACTTAATCAAATTTCAAAAATATTAAAAAACGATTTAAATGTCCAAAATTTCATTAGCTCGCTTGAGCTTGCCCTTAGCACCACGTGAATGTGTTTATGTACAGTGTGTGAGGGAATGCGCGTGATTCACGTGAGCGTGCTTGTTGGGTTCAGTTCGCGGCTATGTCCTGCGCATTGAGTTATATTATAAATATGAGAAATGCGCCATATAAATACTATGTATTATTATTATTATTATTGTTATTATTATTATTAAGAAGCATTTAGGTTGTAGAATTAAGCTGCTTCCGCTGAATATTAGAACTCAAAAAATGATCGCCTCTAAGCTGACTGTCCGTCTGCGATTTTTGTTACTCCCTTGAAACAGAAAGTAGAGGAGTTGCAGTCTATAGCTGAACGCTTACTCTATCAAAGTACTAAAAAGCAAAGAAAAAACAAAATATTGATCATAATAGGCACAATATCTTAGCTAGATGTCCATCACAACCAAAAAATTCAACTTTCACTCTATCGGTATGCTTGTCCGTCCGCAGATCGTAACGACCGGCCTAGACTTTTCTCGCCATGGCGATAGCTAGTTTTAGACCGCATGATGTATTAGCATCGTTCCCGTCACTTCCACTCATTTACATGTTCGAACAGCACATGTGCTTTTGGCAGTTTCTCGGTTACCTTTTGTGAATTTATGATTTTTTCTGTCCGTCTGTTAACAACCAGTGATAACGAACGCATGAAAGAGCTTGAGGTAAGTCAATGATTCAAGTTTTTGTTGTATTTGGGCTGGTTAGGATGATTTATTCGAGAATAATCAATGCTTCCGGCTAGGTTCTGTGTTCAGAGATGGGTGGATTTCGGTCTTTGTTCTGTAGAAATAAACGGTGATGTCTCAGTGAATGCCAATTGATAACCAATGTTACGGCCAACGACTGTCCAACGCTACCCATCTGGACGGACTGATTTCACTTTGCTTTAACCAGCCTTTTACAGAAATGACAAGAATGAACCTGTACGGCATGCTCTGAACTTTGTTTGCAACGATCTGAATCATGATCACAAGTTGTACAACATTACACCGAAAAGGCAATCCAGCACCTGGAAGTATGTAATGAGGTAGACGCCACAACAGAGATTGTCATGTTTTCAGATGGTTGTGCCGCCCAATATAAAGGCAAGGGCACGTTTGCAGACCTCTCCTTCGTCAACCGGAAAGTCCAACGCTGCTATTTTGGGGCTGAACACGGGAAGGAGGAAGCTGATGCAAAGATAGGGACAATCAGCAAAATGGTTGGGACAGCAGTTCTTTGCAGGCAGGTGGTTGTCAGATATGCTGTTGTCTTGAAATGATGTCTAGGTGCCAGTAGAAACGAAAATCAGAAATGGACCGCAAACGTGTTCTTCCAGAGTGAATTCATGACGATTATTTTTAAGAAATAAAAGAAATGCGTATGAAAGAAGAACATAGTTAGCCATTCTAAAGACCAGTACCACTTAGCAGAAAAACAAACAATCAGCAAGAGCAACACGATAAATAAATAAATAAATAAATACAAAATAAATAATAATAAATTAAACAAATAACACCGCGGGAGAAGGGGTGGGGGTGGGGGGGGGGGGGGGGAGGGTGGTGGAGCCATTCCAGATTGTCGAGTTCAAGGCACTCGTCATACCGTCTCCCTCGCAATCGGTTCTCCCTGTCCACCTGGCTCAGATGTCTTGGTTCCTTCACCTCTAATCCCCTCTTTTGAACAGTCCCTTGACGCATCAAAGCCCGGAAATATGTCCCCTCCCATTAACAGTCTCTCGAAATAATTTTTTCAATGCTTGCGAGTTGAAACTGAGTTCAGCAGAACAATAGGGTTTTGAAGCATTCTATGCATGTGCGCTGCAATGCCACGCTGAAGCAGATGAACGTTGAAGAACCCCTCTTCAGCAGAAGCAATTTCGACGAAGAAGCCGAGCGCCAGCGCCCACAGGACGGTCTAAAACGGTTTCCTTTTAGAGTTGTTGGTAAGGGCAATTGAATGTAGACTTTCGCATGTTGAACTGAGACTAGCTTGGAACCAGAATGTCTCTCTGTCTCCCAGCACAGTGAGCAGAGGCGGGACCCTATTGGATAGGATCAAGAGCCTAGAATCATTCCACTGGGGATTTCCCAAACGAGTCTCTGAAAACAGCATTTGAAAAGTAGGTCATGGCAGGCTCTCATTGCGGCAAGAGTCTTGGACCTGGCACATGCTTGCTACTGCGAATATTCTTCAGTGTGAAGTTGTATCAGTATATCCCACCTGTGCGGGAAGAGATGAACCGAGTGTTCTACCCATCCCTACTGCAGGACCAGCCCCGCAAAGTCTACTTACTTTGGTGCAGTAACCGGGATGACATGAGCAACATTAATCCAGCTTTTTGGACTGCAAATCACGTGGTGCCATTGGTCCGTTATCTTGAAGTTCTACAGGTTGGAGAGTATGTGCGCGTCATCTACTCTGTCAACAGCAAATGTCTGTCCTTTGTGGTCATTGTAATTCCAGCGAGCGTTCCCCTCACAGATTCGCTTCATGAGGAAATGTAGTAATGACTATGTCTTTCCACCTCAGGATGACTTGACAGTGCTAACGCTGGCAGAAGCTGTTGTTGAAAAGTTGCCGCAGCCTCGCATTGACAATAGACAGCGCCATTCTTTCACAGCAGTTTGATTCCGATCTTAGACTTTTTTTTTCTCTTTTGTGCAAATTGGAGTCTCGAAATTATTTTAGGTGTTTTTCATGTGAGCTTAATAGTACTTCAGTTTTCTTTTTCTCCTTCATTTTTTCAGTTTGTACCTGTAGCCTCTTTGAAGATTTGCTGATGTCGTGATGACCATATCAGATTATTTTCTTTTTCATATAGAAACACATTGTTCTTTAATTTTGATTGGTTTCATTGCTGTAAAGGTTAAAAAGAGTCACGTTTCTGCAATTAGTGAAAAGATATTCCTTAATGAATGATTTAGAACATCACCCAGGAACTGTGAACTCACTGCACTCGAGCAAACTCAAGAAGCGCTTGAGATAAACGAGATAAGTGCTTATAGTAGCAGCTGAATTTTTGTACTATTTCTTTTCTCTGCATTTGTCCTTTAATTTGTTGTTTGCATCTCATGGTTTATCAAGTAATAATATTTGAGTTCAATGTAACTGATATTTTGGTATGTAATCCCCCAAAATTGGTTACTGTCTTAATTTCGTGCGTTTAAATTTAGGGGGTATGGTTTGTTTTGTCCTTAATACTTTTATAAAATATTGTTTTCATTTATGCATTTGCTTTCTGTGGGTGTCTACTATAAGAATCTTTAAAGTAAAAGTGCTAAAATTGGCATTTCTTGACTTGTATTGCTTCCTGTAAAAGGAGAATATGTTTGTGCGTCTGAAAATTTAATAGCCGATACTGTCTAGCCCATAAACTCTGTGTCTGGGCCTGCAATTTACAACTTTTTGTGTAATTTCTCTCCTACATACATATCACACACTTTAAACTGAGAACAGAGATTGTAAATAGGTTAAACATAGGAAAATTATGAGCATACTTCAATATGCTTTATTTTGGAAGAAAAGGGGGTGGGGATGATTTAGAGCAAATTTCTGAGAAAGAATACCCTTTCTATCTCTTTCATTTACATTTTATAGCTGCATGTGTCTGATTATCACAAAATGCACTTGCTCTTTGGCAAACAATGTGTGTTAAAAAATGCAATTTTCTCCATGAAACAGGAAGTCTCTAAGCTGAAAACTGTCAAATGTGTCTATACTAAGTACACATGCATTTTCTTCTGAAAGCGCGTCGATAAGTGTGTATATGTGTGCGTATGCGTGCGTGCATGCGCGCGCTGCAAACATCCTCAAGAGGCATAGATGTTCTTGCACCCTCCGGGCATTTGAGAATCTATATCTCTTGGAGATGTGCGCATATGTGTCATCGGTTTCTCAAACGTCATTTGTCATGGCGTATTTTTGTTTTGTTTTGTTTTGTTTTTACGTAATTTTATATTTAACGTGATATGAGTTTCGCTTTCGATTCAAGATAAGCGAAAATGGTGACAAAACTAGAATTTCACGGTACAATTTCAGTCTTGCTATAATTTGTGTGAATTCAGGTTGACTTTACCTAGCTACATGCTATACAAATGTACACCCGCATGCTCTTCTGAAAGCGCGTCTATGTGTGTGTATGTGTATGCGTGTGCTTGTGCGTGCATGCGCGTGCTTCAAACTTCCTCAAGAGGCATAGATGTTCATGCGGCCCTCCGGGCACATGAGGATCTATGCCTCTTGGAGATGCGCGCATATGTGTGTGTGTGTGTGAGAGGGAGAGAGAGAGAGAGAGAGAGAGAGAGAGAGAGAGAGAGAGAGAGAGAGAGAGAGAGAGAGAGAGAGAGAGAGAGAGAGAGAGAGAGAGAGAGAGGGAGAGAGAGAGAATGAATGAATGAATGAAACTTTATTTTCCAAGGATAAAAGAATAGGTTCGCAGACCTGTTTTCATTCTTGTCCTTGCTACACACTATAAAACAAAATAACGTACATAAAATCACTCTCTTACACACACACACACACACACACACACACACACACACACACACACACACACACACACACACACACACACACGTGCGCCGGTGTGCAATTGCCGCGTGCACAGGTTGTGCCAGATTAGCTTGTAGCCTACAGGCGCCAAGCCAAGCCTGCACAACCCTCCACACACACACACACTGACACACACACCGATACAGACACATCAATACATCATGTAAACATGCATTCTACCACTTAAAACTATACTACAGCAAATATAAAAAAGTATAAAGGATTTTGTACATAAACCCGCTGTTGTTCTCATCATAATTATGATCAACACGGCTCAACAAACATACAACAGGCATACACACACACACATACACACTGGCACACACACACGCGTGCGCGCGCAAGCACGTAGGGATGCGCGCGTGCACACACATACACTTGCACACACATACACTTGCACACACACAGATAAACACACAACCGCACACACACGCGATAGCGGCCTCCGGCTCGCGCCACTAAACCGCGCACAGCTAGTCTGCAGTAAAAGGTATAGCGATCCCGCAACCACCGCGCGCGCGGGTCGACGCGAAGAAACCACAGCACTGCCACGCGGCGCGTGCGCCCAATGCTGTGTCTATCGACGGCATCCCGTCTGGCCAGCCGAGTCCATGGGGTCATGGATATTACATAATGCGGCTTGCTGGAATGCCAGCGGTATATTACATGCGTTCATAAATGTTAGAAGGGAATGCAGACTATCCGTGAAATGCCGCATAAGGCATGAAGTGCTACATGTAAAAATAAAAATATAATAAAAAATAAAAGAAAAAATTAAGTTTTGTCTAGATGTTTGAGCAGCTTGGTCTTGTAAGTTTTAAGCGATGGCGCGGTTCTAACATCCGCAGGAATAGAGTTCCATAACTTTGCACCAGAATAGGACAATGACGTCTAAGTTGATTCCAAGCATGCGTTGAGAGAGAGAGAGAGAGAGAGAGAGAGAGAGAGAGAGAGAGAGAGAGAGAGAGAGAGAGAGAGAGAGAGAGAGAGAGAGAGAGAGAGAGAGAGAGAGAGAGAGAGAGAGAGAGAGAGAATGACAATGAATCTTTATTTTCCAAAGATAAAAAGATTTAGGTCTGAAGACCTTTCTTCCATCTTGTCCTTGCTAAACTACTTACACACACACTCACGTGGCCGCACGCACTGACACACCATAAGCGCCCAACAAGGCGAGTCATACTGGCTGCCCCTCTCGATCAGCTGCCGCTCGAAGGCGACAGCAGGGATACAGCCAGTGTGTACATATGGCGATCATATACAAAAACATCATAAGCACATTTAATACACATTATGAGATATACATGCGCTACCATCTAACAAGTGTACCATAAGATTACAAAAAAAAAAAAAAACAACAAAAAAAAAACCCAACAAACAAAACCCAACAACAATCAGATAGACAAATTCAAAATACCACGTCATTCTAAAACAAAAGCATTTTACGCTTGCATTTGTAGCAAATGCTGATGAAGCCGTGTCTTGAAAGCATTTATGGGCGTGATAGATTTTATCTCTTTTGGAAGTAGATTCCATTCTTTGGCTGCTGAATATGACAAGGCCGATTTAAAAATGTCAAGGCGGGGCCTAGGCACTACCAGGTCGTTCCTCAGTGTCGGGTACGGAGTGTGAGGAGCCTTAAAGAGAGCAGCGAGATATCCAGGTGATTTTGAAAGAGTGTTCTTACGCATAAATACACATTTATTGAATAAAAAGTGCTTACGAAGGGGCAACATATTTAATTTTGTTAGTTTATCGTCGGTAGTCAAAGGGGTGTGGGAATCTTTTAGGATAAGCTTTGCCGCACGTCTATGAAGTGAATTCATTCTTTTTAAAGAAATATCGCTGCATCCATACCATACTGTCGATGCGTAATCTAGATGGGATTTTATGTGTGCATTATAAAACAACTGCCTGGTTGAAACGTCGGCAAATAGAACTAGTCTAGATAACAAATATAGATTTTTTGACAAAACCTTACAAATAGAATTAGTATGCGAGTGCCAACTGAGCTGGTCGTCTACAGTGACACCAAGCAAACGATGTTCTCTAACTTGCGCTATTGGTTGCTGTTCAAGGTAAAGTTTGAGTGGCGGCGGGCTCAGCTGATGCTTTTGTCTTGTTGTCACAAGATACATTCCGTCTTTGATGGATTGGGAATCATGGAATTAGTCTGGCACCAATCAAAGACTTCATTTATTGTTTGCTGGAGTGAACTAGTGATTGTGGGCACGTCTGGCGCAGACACATCCAAAGTTGCATCATCTGCAAATAAGCTACAGGTAACGTCAGGCTGTGAGATATGTAAAAGTAAGTCATTTATGTAAAGTGTGAACAATGAAGGCCCGAGAATAGATCCCTGGGGCACGCCATGCATAATCAGCCCCTCAGAGGATGATTTGCCATTTACGCTGACATACTGTCGTCGGCCTTCAAGGTAGGATTTAAAAAAGGATACAGCTCGGTCACTTACGCGGTAGACTGAGAGTTTTTCAGTAAGGAGGGTATGGTTAACTAAGTCGAAGGCTTTGGTAACGTCTAAAAAGATCACTCCAGTCAACAGTGCTTTATTTATTGATGTGAGCCAACGATCCGTTAAATGTGAGAGAGCTGTTTGACAAGAGTGCCGCGGGCTAAATCCTGACTGTAAGGGATGAATAAGGTCGTGTGTGTCAAAAAAGTGCTGTAAGTGTTTGTGTATGTGCTTTTCTATGGGTTTTGAAAGTGAAGACAAGATAGAAATTGGTCTGAATTTATTGGGATCTGTAAGATCTTTGTTCTTAGGAAGCGGAATAACTTTGGCTTTTTTTTCAGATCAGAGGGGAATTTGCCACGCTCGATACAACGGTTGTAGATGTACGTTAAAGATTCTACTATGAAAGGTAGTGATAGTTTTAACACAGCAGTACTAATTTCATCATATCCTGAAGTGCGCTTACTTTTGAGACATTCAATCGCTTTACCGACATCGTGTACTGTCATGCAAGGTATGTGGAATGATGAACGAGAAGAAAGTTTGCCATCACAATATTTGACAAGAATTGGGGATACAAACGGTGCCTTTGGACGTAGTGTTTTGCAGCAACGACTGGGCGGCAGAAAGAAAATGATTATTAAAAGTTTCTGCAGAAATAGAGGTATATGTAGGGCTATATTTAGATTTTGTAAGGGCATTAAGCGCTCTCCAAACAGAGACTGTATCCTTTTTGTCATTCATTATTCGTTTAAAGAGTTACTTTTTGGCATCAAGAACTAATTTTTTAACGCGGTTGCGTTGCTAACGGTAAGCAGGTAAATCTTTTTTCTGTTTTAATTCATCTCTCAGTTGCATGGCATCGACCAAACCTTTGTTTAGCCAAGGCGGCAGTTGCGGGTTTTTTTAAACTCATTTTCCCCTAATCGGGGCGTGCCTATCAAGAACACTGATAAACAATCTGTACCACGCAGACAACGCACCATCAGGCTCGCAATGATGATAAACAGTATCAAAAGATACGGAACTAAGGTCAAACAAAAAAGCCTCTTTGTTAAAACGTTTAAGCGATCTATACTTGATGGTAGTGTGCTGGTGTTTACGGATAGGTTTATCTGCTTTCACGGTCCAGTTACAGCACACAGGGTAACGGTCGCTGATTCCAACTTGTAGTACTTCCGTCTCCAACACTCGCCTCTTGTTCGTTGTATATAATATATGATCAATGAGTGTAGAGGACATAGACGTAACACGAGTTGGAGATGTTATCAGCTGTTTGAGCCCAAAAAGAGTAATAGTGGACTCCCATGTAGGGTTAGCGGAAAACATGTTAATGTTAAAGTCCCCTAACAAAAGCACATCTGATTTACAGTTTTTAACTTGATCTAGCATGTCAGTGAAATCATCAAGCCATACATTTGGGCAGAGGGGTTCCTGTAATCCTGTAAATAAAACCAACTAATACAGGGCTAGACTTGTTTTTTATTTCAACCCAAGCACTTTCCACTGTGTCTGATTCAAGGTCCGGTCTTCTACGGGTGATGTCTTTTATAGAATCATGAATATACACCGCAATGCCGGTATGTGAGGGGCTTTGTGGGTCGCGGTGTATAAGGGAAAAATCAGGTATAGAAATGACGTCATCGCTGATATTGGAGTTAAGACGGGTTTCCGTGAAACCAAACAAGTGGAAAGGGTTGGGTTGACTCAAAAGAACACACACATCGGGAGTCTTGTTACATAGATGATAGATATTGAGATGACCTATATGAATATTAGAGGAGTCTGACATCAGTGTTGAAAAGAGAAATACTGTAACAAAACAGTTCAGAAACAGGTAATACACACTGAGCTGCACAGGCAATAAACCTAATAAGGATCATAAGGACTGGCAGTAACGCCAAATGTTTGTCACAGTAAAGCACTATCGTGTAATTTAAAAAAAAAAAAATAACAAGAAAATCGAGTTGAAACTGGATCAGTGTCCACGCAGTTTCGCAGTCTAACACCTGAAAGGCAAAAGTCCAGTTTCACAGTCGTAAAGTCTATGGCAAAGGGAAGCACAAAAGAGTTAATAGAATCAGCTATGAACGCTTAGACAGGCTGCAAGGTCTGGTTGAATGGAGGGTGCATCGATAAAGCACTGTACTGAAAGCCATGGGACGGGGCCCAGGGATACTGGCGTGTAGGCGACAAATTGTAGAGACCGTAGGGGTTTGGGATCTGGTGAAGCCAGGGCGTCGGGTACCACTGTGGTTGCAGAAAGGACTGCTCATGCTGCTGTTGTTGCTGATGGTTAGGTGGTCTGTTTTGTTGGTCGACCTCTATATTTGCCTGTGACAGTACATCCGTACTCGCTGCAGAGTATGATGGTTCGCTGTGGGACTGGCTGTGCGGATGCGGCTGGTGTTTGACCACACTAGAGTATGTTTGTTTTATTTCAGTCTGCGAGTGGACCTCTTTCACTGCAGTATCGGAGTGGTTGTCGTCGGCAGTGTGCCCACCCCACTTTATGCTGAGAGAGAGAGAGAGAGAGAGAGAGAGAGAGAGAGAGAGAGAGAGAGAGAGAGAGAGAGAGAGAGAGAGAGAGAGAGAGAGAGAGAGAGAGAGAGAGAGAGAGAGAGAGAGAGAGACAGAGACAGAGAGAGAGATGATGATGATGATGAAACGTTTATTGACAGGATAAAGTTTTAGGCGAAACGCCTTTCTTACAAACTGTCCTGTTAGAAAAGAAATATTAACAGCAAAGAGTAAGAAACACAATAACACAATAAATCGAAACATGAAGAAATAAACTGGAAAAAAGCAATGCAAATAATGCGCACACATATCAATAATAGTGAATAATAATTATATATATGTGTATATATATATATATATATATATATATATATATATATATATATATATATATATATATATATATATATATATATATATATATATACACACACACACATATAAGTAGTCCGTTCAGGTAGTAAGTTACTGTAACAAGATGTTATATAAACGAGTTTTGAAGGTTCTAGAATTAGAAATAGATTTAATTTGGGGTGGTAGTTTGTTCCAGGCTTTGGCACCTGAGAACGAAAGGCTGGTTTTATATATATCGAGCCTGGCCCTTGGTAGCTGTAACAAACTGTTCATCGTGTTTTGTCTTTGACTATCCAAAAATAACATACGAAGGTAAGATGGGGTTTTATGGTGAAGAATTTTATGCATAAGTATGCATCGATTAAATGTGAACTGTTTGTTTAGGTTTAGCAGTCGGATGGTTCTAAACTTTTCGTCGGTGGGAGAGGGACCAGGCACAGTTAACTTTACCCCTCGACGGTACAATGAGTTAAGTTTCTTTAAATGTACGTCACTGCATCCATCCCAGATAGTGGAGCAGTAATCACAGTGTGTCTTAATATGGGCATGGAGAAAGAGTCTTCTAGTCTCAGTGTTAACTATTTGACTTAGTTTTGATAGCAGGAATAGATTTTTAGATATTGTTTTGCAGGTGTTTTCGATATGTGGTTCCCAGCTGAGCTGGTTGTCTACTGTGACTCCAAGCAAACGGTGTTTTTTAACTTGATCAAGGGGCTCAGAGTTCAGGTATAATGTTAAGGGCAGGAGACCACGTTGATGTTTTTGGCGTGAAGTAATTAACATACTCTTTGTCTTTTGGACACTAATTATCATATGATTATGTTGGCACCAGCTTGAAACCTCATCAAGACTTTGCTGGAGAACTTCGTTTATTTTTGGCAATTCGCTGTTTGATGTATGTATGGTAGTGTCATCAGCAAATAAGTCACACGTTGCATCGGGATGTGAGATAGAGAATGGTAAATCATTGATAAATATGTTGAATAACAATGGGCCCAAAATTGACCCCTGAGGAACACCACACGTTACTAAACCTTCACTCGAGTAATTACCATGAAGCAAAACTTTCTGTCTTCTGTCACTTAGATATGATGATATGAGATGTACGGTATTGGAATCGATGTGATACATCGGTAGTTTTTTTTAATAAGATAGAGTGGTTGACTAAATCAAAAGCTTTTTTAAGGTCAAGAAAAACTGCACCTGATAACTGAGAATTATTAATGGCTGTAAGCCATTTATCAATGATATGTATAAGGGCAGTTTGGCAAGAGTGCTGCGGGCGAAACCCAGACTGCATTTTACTGAGTAGACAGTTCTGTTCTAGAAAATTTTGCAGATGTGTATGGATATGTTTTTCAATAGGTTTTGAGATAACTGGTAGAATGGAGATAGGTCTATAATCATTCAATGAGTTTAAGTTTTTGCTTTTGGGAAGGGGAATGACCTTAGCTGTTTTTAACTCATCAGGGAAAATATTTCTTTGAATAGAAAGATTGTAAATGAACGTTAGAGACTCAACTATGTAGGGCAGAGCTATTTTAAGAATTTCGCAACTGATGCCACCTGAACCACATGACCTCTTTTTCATATTAGATATATATTTACCCACGTCAAAAACAGTCATTGGGGGGAGTGAGAAAACACAACCAGCAGTATTGTTACTGTGAAATCGTAGTTGCTCAGAACATTGGTATTTCGCAGGATCATTTGTATTAGTGCGTGCTAAAGTCTCAGCTATGCTAAGAAAGTGGGTATTGAAGGTATCTGCAGTGAGCTCAGGTGCAATGTTCATGTCTCTGTGATTGTGACCTTTAGTAAAGGTGTTGATAACTTGCCAAACAGAGCGCAGGTCCTTGCCGTCTGCAATGATCTGTTCAGCATGTTGTCTTTGAGCTTTTCGGACCAAAGATTTGACAAAATTTCTTTGCTTTTTATAGTCAACAAATTTCTTTTCTTTCTTAAGTGTATCTCTGAGTTGCATGGCTGCTTTTATTTCTCCAGTTAGCCATTCAGGAATTGTGGGATGTTTGACACGTTTTGTTCGCACTGGGGCATGTTTATCTAGAACACCGAGGAACAGTTCATACCAGCGGGTGAGGGCTTCATTTGGGTCATTGTAATTTAACACATCATTAAATGGGGTATTGGATAAGTCATAGAGAAAGGCATTCTGGTTAAATTTTTTGAAAGACCTGTAAATAATAGTAGTATGCCCTGTGCAAGATTTCTTAGCTAATTTGGCAGACAGCGAGAAAGATACTGGGAAGTGATCACTGATAGAAAAATTGAGAACATGGACATTATTAACAGCATTTACATTTGTAGTATAGATATGGTCTATCATTGTCGCAGAAGATGAAGTAACTCGTGTGGGCGACTGAATAACTTGTGTTAAACCAAGAAAAGAGATCATTGAATTCCATGAAGAGTAACAGTCTTTTAACAAATCAACATTAAAATCACCTAGGATATGTATATCACCCCTGCATTTCTGTACTGTGTCAATCATTGATTCAAAGTCATCAAGCCATGCCACTGTGGCCGCTGGATTTCTATAAATAAACCCTACAAGAACGGGTGATGACTTCGATGTTTTTATTTCCAACCACATGCATTTAATTTGCTTTGATTCTAGGTCAAGTCTTCTAGTCACATATTGAATTATAGAGTCATGTATGTATATTACTATGCCAGTTTGGCCTAGAACAGTGGCATCACGACGTAGAATAGCAAAATTAGGTATGGAGATTGCCTGATCACTGATATTGTCTGTCAGGCGGGATTCAGTGAAGCCAAAGATATGAAATTGTGATGGCTGATTTAAGAGAATAGTGATGTCAGGTATTTTGCGGCAGAGATGATACACATTAAGGTGGCCAATGTTCAAGAGACGATCTGGGTTGTTGGTATTTGGTGACATCTGTCTTTCTGACTACAGGATAATGGGAGAAAAAAGAAACTGGTTGCACTTGTGAAATAACAAGAGAATGAGAAAGTAAAGTTAAATAACCGAAGCTAAATACCCGATAACAGGTTTAACACGAACGATCTAATGTATGCAATAAGTAATGACACGCAATAAGATTTTCAAACAAGATACGTGTCACAAATGAGAGTTCAATGTTCCTATAACTCAATGCTGCCTTACAAGATACCCTAAAATTATTATTATTTAAATCGCAGAAGCGTCTAGCAATTTCTTATGTCCGGACAAATCCCAAGAAAAGCACAAGCAGATACAAATATGCTTGTGATGAAAGTGTCAACACTCGCACGATATGTCAAGATGATGCCATCGCAGCACACATTTTTAAGATATTAAATAGATAATAGTTAATCAAAATACAGTAAGACATGCTATCCATGAATTACTATTTTCATCTAGTAATATATCGGCATATAATACTGAAGGAATCATAAGACACTCAGTCTATGCCCGTCACATTTCTATTGTATTGAGTATGAGTGCCTCGCATAGCCTGACATATTAGATAAGTCGACAGGCAGACAATGAAACATTCTAGTGATTATGATGTAGTGAATATCACCAAAGAATTAAAATAGAGAGTCATAGTCTATTCTATGCTCACCGCCTTCCTCGTATAATGTGTACGAGTGCACGTCAAGACAATACAGTAACGGGAAAAAAAGCGATGGGCATAAAATAAAGTATGCTACTGACATGCTGAAAGGATCCTGCCGAGAATATCATTTCAAACGCAGACAGAGGTCATATTCAGTTTATATGCTTAACACCTTCGACAAGTGAAAAGTCTCAGATATGCATCATTAGTAAAGTGGCAACATATGCTAGTAAAGCAATATTTCATTTTCTCTCTCAGACGCAGCTCACAATCAACGGTCGATGAAGATCTTGAATCAGCATCACATCGGAATATATTGTTAGAACTACAGGGTCATACTCTAGTCTATGCCCTGCGCCTTCCAACATGTATTGGACGGTGAGTGTCTAGACATGTAGATTTCCAGTTGGGCTAAAGCGTGGGGCATAAAATGGAGTAAGCCAGTGACAACACTGTGATTGAGACTATCAAAATAAAACAAGAAGGCCATACCCAAGTCTATGCCCATCATCCCTCTCACACAGAGATATGAGGTGTATGAAGGTTATGAGCATAGAGTGGGGCATGCCGCCGTGTATCGTACTGCAAACTCAGCTCATAATGTAGGGTTTTAGGAGTTCTGCAACAAGCCGCAGGGGGTCAAAGGGTTGTGCAGATGGAGCTAAAGGGGCCATGAAGTCAGGTGAGTAGACAGGCTGCCCCATCTCCAAGGGGTTGACGCTGGGCTGAACGTGTGTGGGTGTGGGTCGTACCATCTGTGGTGGTGTAGGCCGGTAGACATGCTGGGCAGACATACCCATCTCAGAGTTGTTGCTATAGAGGGGGTGTGACGCCATGTGATGAGTACGAGGCAGGTAGAATGGCTGACCTGCAGAAGGTGATTTAGTAGCAGGGTCATAGTGTGGGGGTGTCAACATGTGTGCATCTGTTATACTCTGAGCCCCAGTAGACGTATGCTGGGGAGAGGGCGCTCCAGCAACCACTGCACTGTATAGACGTGTCAGGCAGAGCTCTTTAGACCGCTGAGAAGTCTCTGACTGCAGAGACTGCTGAGCGGGAGTGTGGAGTGTGCCCCCAGGAGTTAAAGCTGTGTTGTCGACGGTAATTGTTTCGAGCGGGCGTGTGCTCTGATTCTCTGCCCGCTGTAACCCTGTGTGAGCGATTTCCGGTGTGGGAGTTGTCACTGGATGGAGACGCGAATACAGCAGCTACGTTGAGTGCCAAGTACCTTGTGCCACGGGGGCTGGGGGTGTAGTGAGTCTCGGTAGAGAGCTTGACGCGGTGCTTGATTAGCAGTGAGAAAGATGCTGCTATGGTCTATGAACTCAACGCCAAGTTTCTTGCAAGCTGTACTCAAGTTCACATTTGACGTCATGGTTGCTGGCTTTTTTGGGTGTGCACCTTTCGCAGGTACAATGGAAAACATGTGTAGTCTGGCAGCGGGAAAGGCTTTTTTACATGTCTGAAGGAGATGGGACCACCTGCGTTCCTCCACAGCTGACTTGTCAGTGCAGTCGTTAACCCCAACATGGATGGTGAGATGCTGCACGTGGTGATGTGGGCCTGGCTGGGTAGTTACCCACTTCTCAATGTCGGCAATTTGTAGACCAGGGACTGCACATTTTTGGACTCTACTGCCTGCCGGCACCATCCTGTAGACATCAACTGGACGGAGCACGGAGTCTCCAACAAAGAGGAAGGTAACCTCGCCCATGATAGGCTGCTGGAGAAACTGTTCGCATGATGAGAGGAAGTCATTATGTGTAGAGGACGTAGCTGGCCGATCATTGCTGACGGGGACTGCACCTTTTCCCGGTATAGCCGATTTCATCCTGCCAGTGCAGTCCCCGCTCTTGGGAACAATAGGGTTTGAGTCTTCACTGTTGTCAGCTAGGACAGAAAAGCTATTACCTGTGGAGACAGTGGCAGTGACAGCCACTTCACACGTTGTAGGCTTCTCAGTGGACAGTGAGGACCTGCAGGCTCCTGACGGCATGAAATCAGTGACCTGGACGCCCGATGAAGCCACAGATTGTTGCGGTGCTTGCAGTGCTGTGATGTCCTTATTAGCAGCGACAAGCTGACTAGCCAGGGTGATGTTCTCTTTTTCCAGATCAGCGACCCGGGACTCGAGAGCTTTCAGAGTGGCGCCAAGCTGACTGGCTAGCGCGACCTTCTCCCTTTCTAGGTCAGCCACTCGGGACTCGAACGCTTTTACTGCAGCGTCAAGCTGACCTAGTAGGGCGTTGTTTTCGTTATCCCGGAAGACAGTTCGGGATTCTACAGCTTTAACTGCAGCAACACCCTCCTTTCCAAGATCAGTGAATCTGGCCTCGAGCGCTTTTGATGCAGCTTCAAATGTATGTGTCAATGCATTGATTTCCTCCCCTACCTGTGCAATCTTTGTAAACAAGTGGGGCGTGTTGAAGACGGTGGGTAGGCGACGATAGCGGCGCGCGGAGCTGCAAATGCGTTTGATACTAGAACTTGGTGGCGTGGAGCAGCAATTGAGGAGTTCCTCTTCATCTATGTCTGACCACTCCGGTTCAGACAAGTCATGCTTGCCCTTTGCGACTCGAGAATGGCAGCATTTCAGCAGTGTCTCCTCGTCGATGTCAGACCACTCGGCTTTGGTAGATGTGTCAAAGCAAGTTTCTTTCAGAATTCCAGGTGTGGGAGCGAAGTCTGAAAATACCGCAGGCATCTGGATGGAGGCCAGCTGACGTGCATACGCCTTCTCCAGGGCAGCGGTTGGGCAGTCCACATCCAAGATTGACGCTACTAGCGGTCCTAGACTATCGATTTCATCCTCTCCAACCAGGGGGCAGAGAACACCTTGGGCTAGCAGGGTTCCGGTGTTTTCAACGTGCTTAAAGTAAAGACTGTATGTAATAAGTTTATCTGTGATTAGTCTGATGATCGTCTTGGACAGGGGAGCAGGTGGTATTGATGGGCCAAGAAGGGGCTCGGTGCAGTTGACCTGTACGGGCAGTGGCTTCAGTGTCATCACGGTGTTCAATCTGTAGACATGACTGGTGTGACGCGGGTTTACAGTAGCGTCTCAAAAGGACACGTCGCCATACGTATAATTCCTCGAGAGAACAACGCAGAACCTTTTGTAGTTCATCGCGAGTATCCTGTAGCTGGAAAACATTACGGGTAGCTACAGTAGGTGTAGCTGATGTTTCAGACATGGTGATGGATATACATTTTATTGGCAGAGAGTTGTTTGTGCGCTGCAGAAATGGCAATCATAGTGCATGAAATTAGATGTTCGACAGCATGACTATGATACCAATGCGTGATTGGGATACATTTCTAGGGGAAGGCACTCGCGAGAGGGAGATAATTTGTCGGAGTCAGCTGCTCAAGTTCCAAGTGACGCGTCAGCCGCTTTAGATCCAAAAGGCGCGAGACGCGCAAATGTACGCAAACAATGTTATCAATAAACGTAATTTTCAGTCTGGTTGACAAGTCATTTTTAATTAGAGTAGATCTACAACACTGCACCAAGTGAGTTTTGATTTCTTGAATACTTTTTGTGAATGTTTGCAATAGTGTGGGCTTGAAAAGAAATAATTGAGCGTGTACTTCTCCAAGGTTAGGCTAACGAAAGTCGTGGAACAAAAATAGCATTTGAGGTGTTCACAATCACCTTTCAGGATTATTTATCACATATTAAAGAATCCGTAACTGTTGCACACCTACACACGCTCCACTTCAGGACTTTAGTTCCAGATGAATAGAATAACTACACATTTGAAGCGGAGATGTGAAAAGATAGTTTTGACAGTGTATCCTCGGTGGCGCAGAGAGAGAGAGAGAGAGAGAGAGAGAGAGAGAGAGAGAGAGAGAGAGAGAGAGAGAGAGTTACGTCATATGTCTGCGTGGTGACGGAGCTGCTTTTTTTTACGTCACCGGCACTGTCTGACTTTCTCTAAAAGTCAAGGATTTTTACTGTTTTAATTATTTTCTGAAAAGATTTAATTTTTACTAAGGAAGTTGAAAGGATACAAAGCTGGCTAACGAACTCATCCAATGTCTTTCTCCAAACTAGCTATATATGCAAAAGTTCAAGTAAATATAACAAACATTACGGACTCTAATCTGGGTCAACCGACTTCTTATAAACGGTTGTTTATGTCTTCAGTGAGACATCCAATTACAATATGCTCGGAGGCTCTCTTGGCCACCCATTTAAGAAAGTATTTCGCCAAGTTTCAAGCTTGTTTGTACAGAAATATCGGAGATTCTCTTGTTTACATACATACGCACACACATACAATACATACGCACATTCAGCGCTTCACGCCAAATGTACGTTCAGCAACAAGGTTAGAGTAACTAGACATGACATAATTTTTATCTTGTTACTTCAATTGTTAGAGGTTTAGCCTGCCCGCCTTTGACATCATGTGACCTCACCGTTCACAGACAGATCTTTCAAACAACTAGACCCAAAGTCTGCAGAATGATCTCCGACTCCAAACGTAAACACCTTCAAAACAAAATCCTGGAATCCACTTCTTCCAAAACCCTCTACGCTACCATGAACACACTCCTAGGCACTTCTAAAGACTCTCCTCCCCCCAACACACACAGCAAAGAGGAACTCCCGTCCGCTTTTTCCACCTATTTTTCCGAAAAAATCCAAACTCTGCGCAACACACTCGACACTCTGCTATCTCCGCCTTGCCCTCCCGATACCCCCTTTTCCGGCACCCCCTTTTCCGGCACCCCCCCCCTCTCGTCCTTCCGCCCCGTCTCTCAGGACAAAGTTCTCAAGACCATAAAGTCCATACCTCTCGAAACCTGCGAACTAGACCCACTTCCAGCTTCTCTCTACCGGGACGGCCTTCCAAAACTTCTGCCCTTCATTACCCACATCATCAACACATCTCTAGAGAGCGGTTCCGTCCCTGATATCTTCAAGTCCGCCATCGTCCGTCCTCTCCTAAAAAAACACAACCTCGACCCCAACGAACTCAAAAACTATCGCCCAGTCTCCAATCTCTCTTTCCTGTCCAAGCTTCTTGAGAAGGTTGTTCTCAACCAGCTCAACCTCCACCTCGCCGACAACAACCTCCTCAGTCCCTTTAAGTCTGCCTGTCGCAAACATCACATTACTGAAACAGCCCTTCTACATATCTTAAACGACCTGCTTCTCTCCACCGACTCGGGCAACATCTCCCTTCTTACGCTACTCGACCTCTCTGCCGCCTTCGACACTATAGACAACTCTATCCTCCTCCACCGCCTTCACCACTCCTTTGGCATCACTGACTCTGCTCACTCCTGGTTTCTCTCCTACCTCTCCGACAGACAGCAGTCCGTCACCATCGACGGCGTCTCCTCCAACCCAGTCACGCTCTCCTGCGGAGTTCCACAGGGGTCCGTCCTGGGCCCGGTCCTTTTCACACTCTACATCTCTCCCCTGTCCATCATCATCCAGTCTCACCACATACACCACCACCTCTACGCTGACGACTCACAGCTACTAGACAAAGACAAATTCGACAACACTCGCACGGCCGACTGCTACGAACACGTGAAAAACTGGATGACAGCAAACAAGCTTAAACTGAACGACGACAAAACGGAAGCCATGCTGGTAGGCACTCGCCAGAAACTTTCCCAGCTCCTTCCCTCTCTCCACCTTCAACTCGACAGCACCCCCATCTCCCTCTCTGACTCGGCCAAAAACCTCGGCGTTATCCTCGATTTCTCTCTTTCCATGACCAGCTTCGTCTCCGCCACGGCCCAGGCATGCTACTTCCACCTCCGCCGCATCAGTCTGATCAGAAAATACCTCACTACCGAAGCTGCCACCAAACTTGCTGTCTCTCTCATCCTATCCAGCATCGACTACTGCAACTTTCTCCTTTTCGACCTCCCTCACTCCACCACTTTCACTCTCCAGCGCGTCCAGAACAATACTGCCCGCCTCGTCCTCAGAAAGAAAAAATCCGACCACATCACACCCCTGCTCAAACTCCTTCACTGGCTTCCCGTCCCACAAAGCATCCAATACAAGATTTTGTCTCTCTGCTACAAATCCCTGAACAACTGCGCTCCTGCCTATCTCTCCAATTACTTCACCCCTACACTCCTTCCCGCTCCCTCCGCTCCGCCTCCGACCCACTCCGCCTCTACATCCCCCGTACCAAAATCAGGACTTTCGGCCCCCGCTCCTTCTCAGTATACGGTCCATCCACCTGGAACACTCTCCCACTCTCTCTCTGTCAGAAACACTCTCTCTCCTCCTTCCAGTCCGCCCTCAAAACTCACCTCTTTCAACAATTCTAGCACTATATCATCACACTCCCCACCCCAAGCTGACTGTCGTAATGTATTTCACTATTTGTGGTACGTGAGTCGTTGTCTAAAGCGTGCGCATGCGTGCGCGAGTTGTGAGTGCGCGCTTAGAGTTATAATTATTATAAGATAAGCGCATTATAAATACCGTAATTATTATTATTATTATTATTATTATTATTATTATTATTATTATTATTATTATCATGAACATGCTATTATATTCGCCCCACCGCGACCCGTCCTAAAAGTCCCTTCTATAAATAGAAGGGACTTAAAAACGGGTGTGTGTGGCACGCGAGTTGTATTTTGTGTTGGATACGTTTAGACATTAGAAACGAGACGGAAACAAGAAACGCGTAAAGCTTTAGGAAATAAATTGTATCGTTAACCGTTGACCTTTCTTTGAATGTTGCTATTAGTGTTAGCGAGAGTAAAATGTGCGTGTGAACGTTTACATTATCACTAGACTATCACAATTTCGAATGTTAGTCATGCACTAGGAAAGGAAAACGTGCACTACCACTGATCTATTGAGATAGCGCTACCTAGTACGATTTCGTAACAGGACCAGTGTCTGTTTACATTATTAGCGCCGCGACTGAAGAGAAGTTCTCTGTTAGTTTTGAGGTCGTGACCTAGCAGTAGCAAAAGTAGTCAATTTTTGGTAGCCACTATCAGGATTTTCGATCATAAATAGTAATGTTTATCCAACTGGGTGTTAAGTAGTCATATTTCAGTTGTCTGGTAGGCTGCACGCCGTTTCGTTCAGTGCTAACGCGTTGTATCGGTTTTCGTTCTCATTTGTCTAGTTTGTTGTGGTTCGCATTTGTTAGTCATTGCACGATGGGTGCCATTTTGAGCTTGTTCAGATTTTTAATTCCAAGTTGGCTTGAAGCGAAGGAGTCATCTGGGAAAATAGTTGATGATCAGTACGACGATGATGAAATAGAATAGAAAAGAATAGAGTTCTTACCGGATGGTAGTCGTGACTTGACAGGTCCAGAGATTTTGGAAACACCTCGTTTTTCTCACGTGCACAGTGCGCGTAATCAGGAACAGTACTCGTTTCGTAGTCCAGCAATGATGTACACACAAAGTCCTTCTATGCGTGGAGATGCTAGGCCGTGTAATCCACTGGGTATCACACATGCTGGGTCCAAAATGATCACAGTACGATCGGAATGAAAGCGCGAAAAACTTTCAACCGGCCGGTCTCTTTCCATGTATCAACCTAGCAAACCGAAGAGCCAATCAGAATGCAAAGACGATTTTCAGTGGTGACGCAATGCAAGGGAGGCAAACCCAATTAGATTACTCTCTTTCAGGCAGGAAAGAGTTGCGTCAAGACTTTTTCGATGGTTCTTCTGAACTGCACGACTTTCTTGCACATTTTGAAAACAATAAGCAAGTGGTCTGGGCATAGCTACGAGGAAACGGGAATCCAATAGGGGATGTCTCTCAGGGGGCCAGCAAGGCATATCTTAGGCGATCTTGATTCAGAGGAATCAGAAGATTACGAAACCTTAAAAGCTCACCCCATTAAAAGGTTTAGTCCAGCAGAGAGGACACCCGCATACAGATGTGAGTTTCAGAAGAGATACCAAAAGAAGAGAGAATCGGTTTTCTGATTTTGCATTTGCCATGAAAAGACTAGCGATCAAAGCATACCCCAATATGCCGTCAGTAGCCAGGGAAACGATAGTTGTAGAACGTTTCATCAACGGGCTAAAGGGCGTCGAACTCCAAAGACATGTCCAATTCGGACACGCAACCTCTGTATATATGGCTGTCTCTTTGGCAGATGAATTCGTTTCATTTGAGGCATCCCATGAAGGACTAGGATTGAAACCACAGCCTAGTGGGCACACTGTTAGAATGGCTGAGTACCAATTAGAGCTTGCGGTCAAGGGTATGAGATTTTAGTGGATACGGGGGCCGTGAACTCCATGATCTCTGACACAATGTACGAGTAATTAGGCCTAGAGAGACCTAAACTCAGACCATTCAAACCGAGACTTTTGGGTTCTAGCGGGGAACAGCTCAAAGTACAAGGTCAGCGTCAGCCGTCATTTAGTATAGCCGGTCGAAGATACAGACAAAGAGTACTGGTCGGAAATATCACATGTGAAGGTGTGATGGGAATGGATTTCCTTTCCAAACACAAGACTGAACTAGACCTCTCCAACGGTGTCCTTAGTCTAACTGGCAAACTCATCCCAACTAACAGGGGAGTGAGTTCTTTATGCGCAAGAATAGCGATAAAGGAAAACGTAGCTGTTCGCCCCCCCCCCCCCTCCCACCCTCCTGAATCTGATATTCTCGTGCAGGGCACGGTTCTAGGTGAATGGCTAGGTGGAGAAGATGGGACGATAGAACCACTAGTACAATTCAAGGCGAGTAACAAGGTAGAGATCCCCAGGTCAGTGGTAAAAGTGGTTGACAGAGAAGTCCTAATACCCATCACCATTTTTAGTGAACTTGTCTCTGAGGTCAAAGCAGGCACTACCCTCGTCTCCCTCCAAGCGGTTGACTTTATCGATGATACAGAACTCCAGCAGATGGGCCACAAAGGCCCTACTTTAGATAGTCTGCCATATCATTTTAGAGTGTTAGTGGAGAATGTATCTGACCAGGTCAGTGAGGAGACTAAAGGTGAGTTAGCCCATCTTCTACAGAAGTATCAAAACACTTTTGTGGGACCGGGTGATAATTCGCTAGAACGAACGGGGTTGGTCAAACACACTATAGATACAGGCGACCATAAACCAATCAAGTTTCCCCTTAGGCGTCGTACGTGGCCCAGAAACCCATCATTTGCGATGAAGTACACAAAATGTTAAACGCAGGCATTATAGAATCGAGTGAGAGCCCCTGGGCTGCGCCTGTCGTACTAGTGAATAAGAAGACAGGTGAAATTCGGTTTTGTGTAGACTTCCGCAAGCTAAACGAAATCACGCGCAAGGACGCTTTTCCACTTCCAAGGGTAGATGAAAGCTTAGATCAGCTGTGTGGATCCAGGTGGTTTTCAACCTTAGATTTAGCACAAGTTTTTTTTTTCCAGGTGGAAATGGGTGAAAAGGATAAAGAGAAAACAGCGTTCTCAACACCCTTAGGGTTGTATCAGTTTAACGTCCTTCCATTTGGACTATGTAACAGTCCCGCAACTTTTCAAAGACTCCTTGAGCTTGTACTGAAGGGTATTGGCTTCCACAGAGTCCTAGTGTACGTTGACGATCTGATAGTTATGGCTAGAACAGAAAAGGAAGCGTTTGAAAATTTAGAGATCGCCCTACGGAGGTTGGAACAGGCCAACCAGAAAATCAAACCAAGCAAGTGTTCCCTACGCCCGAAGTCTGTAGAGTACTTGGGTCACACTGTGTCTGACCAAGGAATTTCGTGTAGTCAAGAGAAGTTCAAGGCCGTTCTTGATTAGACGGTCCCTAGAAACCTAAAGGAAGTTAGAGGAATCTTGGGGCCCTCATACTACAGACGACACATCAAAAACTTCCCTGGTATAGCGAAACCACTCACAAATCTCACAAGAAAAGGACAGCCTTTTGTGTGGGGTGAAAATTGTCAGGCTGCCTTCAAGACTCTGAAACAAAAGTTAGTGTCCACTCCCATACTGGCATACCCTGATCCGAATGGGACGTTTATTTTAGGCACAGATACCAGTGCTGATGCAATTGGGGATATCCTATCTCAGCGACAAGACGGGGTCGAAAAGGTCATAGCTTAAGCAAGCAAGACACTTCCTCAGAGTAGGAGACGATACTGCGTCACGTACAGGGAGTTGTACGCGGTAGTGTATTTCGTCCTGAGTTTTAGGCACTACCTGTGGGGAAACCATTTCTTGCTCAGGACTGATCATGGATCACTCAGGTGGCTCCGGAACTTTAAACAACCAGAGGGTATTGTGGCCAGGTGGATTGCCACACTAGACGCATACGATTTTGACATAGAACATCGGCAGGGTGTTAGTCATGGTAACGCAGACGCGATGTCACGTATACCGTACAGAAAGTGTCACAGGGAAGAGTGCAGTGATTGTTGCGAGAACCCGCTTAGGGTGGTCACTCAATCTCAAGCGAAAAACTTAGAGTCGGGGGGTGCTTTGGTGGAAAATACAAGTACAAATGCGGGGGATAAGGAAACTACCACCACAGGGAAAGCGTGTAAACCTTCCACTTCTAATGATCCGGGGGGCACAGTTGACCTAGAAACTCAAGAGCCGGGGGTGCTCACACGGTCTAGAGCAAAGGTACTGATAGCTGGGGCAGGCGATAGTAACCAATCCAAGGTGGAGAGTGTAGTTACCCGCCAAGAAACCGCTTGCGTAGACTCAGAAGGGGAGTGTAGTTCTAGATCAGAGCGTGTGACTCAGTCTCAAGGTCGAAGGCGACAGACGGATTCAGGTGCAAGGGGTGTAGATGTCAGGAGTAATCCTGAAGCGGGCTTGTTGGGGAATAAAGTCCCTTCTGATATCCCATGTCTTCCTAGTTCGTCGGAGGCAGAAGAGTCGATGTCTGGAGATGTTGATCAATCTGGTGACAACCAGTCGGGGACGCATCATCTAGAATTAGTGGGCCTTGGTCAAGCCCACGACAAGCAAAACGAAATAACTGAGGAGTTTTTCCCTGAACACTAGTTTCTGAGTTGGACACCTACCGAATTAAGGTCCTTACAGTTGCAGGATCCAATGAAAAGAGTTTTACTTGAGTTGAAAGAAAAGGGAAACAAGCCCTCTAAACAAGAGATTGCACAGTATGGAGATGATATAAAAACCGTGTTGTATCGATGGGACAAACTTAGGGTCCTGGATGGAGTATTGTACATTGATACACACCAAGAAGGCGAGCTCGGAACCAGAACTGTTCTGATCGCTCCCCAAAGGATTCGAGAAGACATCGTGCAGTTAGCACACGACCATAAATTAGCTGGACATCTAGGCAGGGTTAGGGACAAGACAATTACTCAGGTCAAAGCCCAGGTATACTGGCCAAGCATGAATAGTGACATAGCCAGATGGTGTGCAGAATGTTTGCTTTGTGCTCAGAAAAAAACCGGGTCCTGGTGGGGTTAAGCATCCGATGCTGCATGTGAACACGGGCACTCCACTCGAGTGCACAGGAATCGACATTCTCGGTCCTCTACCTTTGACCGATAATGGGCATGTCGTAGTAGTACAAGACTACTTTGCTAAATTCGTAGAGGCATACGCGTTGCCTGATTATACTGCCCAGACGGTAGCTGATAAACTCGTTATGGAATTCATTTGTCGGTTCGTAATCCCTCGTGTCATCCATACGGATCAAGGAAGGGAATTTGAGTCAATTGTATTTGAATAACTGTGCAATTTACTTGACATGGACAAAACACGAAATACCCCATATCACCCACAGAGCAACGGGATGGTAGAAACAATGCCGTATTAAAACAAATATTATCACTGTTTGTCAATGAACAAAGAAACGACTGGGGTGAGCGGCACCTTCTCTACTTGTTAGCAGCATACCGAGCATCACATGTTGGTTGGTTAGTTCGGGGTTTAACATCCACGGCACCGAAGTGATAATGGACGGCCCTGGCGGATTGGTTATGGGGGACAGGAAAATCTATTGCCTATGGAGTACGACCTGAACACTGATAAATTCAGGCGCACTGCAACTGTACCACTTTGATTTACCAGGACCTTTCAACGGACATGCTATGGAACAGGCCCGTCTTTTTTCCCATGGATTGCGAGTGCAGCTACCGGGGCCGGAACGGGGACTCGAACCCACGACCCGGCGATTCCCTTTGCTCTCTTGCTCCGACGCTTAACAGCCTGAGCTATTTCGGACTCTGTAAAATACATCACAGAACCTGTCCACTATGTGCACACCCAACCTTCTCATGTTTGGTAGGGAAGTCACTCTGCCATTCGGGCTTCTCATGGGCCCTCCTCCCAAAACTCCCCAGGAGGCGTGCATGTGTGAATATGTGGAATGGGTGAGACAGACGTTGGAAGCCACGTTTGACTATGCTAGGCGCAACTTACAGAAAAACAGCACCAGACAGAAGAGATACCATGACAGAAAAGCTAGGGCTAGTGATATTCCGGTGGGTTCCTTCTGTTGGAGATGGTACCCACCCAGAGCTAATGAAAAACTCGGGCTAGGCTTGACGGGTCCCTACCAAGTCTTGGAAAGGGTAGGAGATACCACAGTAACAATTCAAAAGCCCGGGCATAACCCAGTAACCGTATACGTTAATGATCTAAAAGTGTACAGGGGCCGCGATAAACTACCCTTCAACTCCATAACGCAAGACAAAAGAAGGGAGAAAACTGACGGTTGCCAAATTACGTTGTCTCTTACGTCTAATTGTTACAGATTTAACATGGCGCCAGCGGTGATATGTGACTACTGTCAGGCCATCTTCAAAAGTCAAAAGAACAAAGTGCGCCATTTGCAGAGGGCGCATCCTGAAGCTTACAAGGGCAGGCATGCGGTCACCCGACCAGTTGTGGGTGCAGGCTCGGCCGACCTTGAAGGAGAGGGAGCAGCGTCCCGAGGGGACCAGTCGCGGGGTAATGACGGGACGACCCTTGCGCCGCGCTGGGCTCTTCGGAAGAAAATTTAGAACTCCCCCCTCCCCCCTCTCCAAGGTCGGGCTTGTGCACCCACCCCCTAAGCCAGGGCCGTCCCTGCAGTTGCCCGAGAGGTATCCGGACGACATCACAGTACACATCTGGTGGGAGCGGCGCCTCGACCAGGTGCAGTCGTGGGTAACACAGATTCTCCTTGCATTAGAAGGGGGTCGTCCACCTCTTACCATTTACAGAAGGGACCTCGCCCAGTCACAACTCCGAGGATGTTGGAGATGGCTCCAGGAAACGTCCCGTTCTCCACATCCCGAGGGCACCACCCTATTCTGCGACAGAGCGGGACCGGTGGACGGAGGCGGCACTTAACACTCTTGGGCTCGGCGACGGCTGTCAAGGATGATGTCCAGGCGAGGCAGAGGTGTCTGAGGAGTTACGGCGGGCGATATTTCAGCCGGACCTCCCACTACAACGACGATTAACTTCTTTAACTTTAGAAATTTTCAAATATTATTATTTATCTCGTTAAATTTTGTTTAAGCAATAATGGCATGTGCAGGCTGTGTTCAGTTAACTCAGATACGCTATATTTGTGATGAGACTCGTATACCGCAACAAAGACATTGGTCGGAGCTCCAGTGTTAAAGACACTGTATCTCGTAAAGACAACGTTTACTTAACGTTTACCTAACGTTTATAACATAGTAAAAAGAGGCACCTTTCGACTCCATTGTTTAACCATATTAGCGTTAGTTTTAAAGTGACTCCTCTAAAATTTAAAGTGACTCACTTTTTAGTGTGATAAAGTTTGTTTCAATGTTACATTGGATTTGAGTCGGGGGGAGTGTGGCAGAGGTCACTGTATTTTTGTCGTCAGAAGATGCTAATTTCTTTTACGTTGGTAACAACCTTAACCATGTCTCTCTTTTTTGCAGTGATTGCATTTTTATGCATTGTCTTATTTGGTCGCGTTCAGCTCTGTGCACGTGTACTTGCTGGATAGAGTTCTACAGCAATATGTGTTAGCAAATATTACGTAATTCGCATTCCTACTGACGTAGTGAACTCGCCCTAGGTGGTTGATATCATTTATTAGTTGTCGGCTTCTTGCGAGTTGGCCGAAAGTTTAGTATTAGCGCATGCGCTTCATCCATTCTTAGTATTTAGGACCAAAGTGTAGAACTATATTCGGCCAGTTCACGTGCGCTTGCGAACAGGTAAGGAAGCCATTTTAGATTGTTCTAGAAGGATGGGAGGGTATATAAACCCTGCGCAGTCCTTGCTTAGTTGAGTTTGTCGGAACTGCTGTAACTCCATTAGTCACCCTTAGGTACTGTAGTGTTAGGTTACAGTGAGGTCGGATTTTCCGCCCACTCAAACGGGGTTGGGGTCATTATGGTTGGGAAGTAGGGACTTAGTGGTTACCCAGGGTCCTCATCCCATCTATCTCCCATGGAGTAAGGGATCCTCATTTACATTGGGCTGTTGGGTGGATTCTCTCTCTCTCTCTCTCTCTCTCTTTCTCTCTCTCTCTCTCTCTCTCTCTCTCTCTCTCTCTCTCTCTCTCTATCTATATTCTTTTAATTTCTATTTTTTTTCCCTCTGAGTGGTGGTGGTGGGGGGGGGGGGGGTAGAGGGGGGATGGGTCTTTTTACTTACATATGTTTTATTTTTTGATGTATCGTCTGATGTATTTTTATATGTGTAGAGTAGCAGGACAGTTTGGAAGATAGGCATTGCTATGCCTAAAACTTTTTATCCTGAATAAAAACGTTTCATCATCATCATCATCTCTCTCTCTCTCTCTCTCTCTCTCGCCCACAGAGCTAGTCGAACATCAGTGAACAATCTGGTAGTACCAAGGCCCCGCTTAGATATTTACAAGACGTCCCTCTTCTACTCTGGTGCAAAATTATGGAACACAGTTCCTGCAGACATTAAAGCAGCAACTTCTTTACGAACGTTCAAGAACCAACTGCATAAATTTATTAAGAACATGCGAAACATATTGTTCATATTTTTTTCACATACCGCCATTGACTGCAGAAACATTTCCTTATTCATATTCATGTATCATAATACTTTAGACTTGCTGAGGTGTTCTTTGTCATTTCTTTTGCAGCATAACATCATATATTTTTTTAATGTTTAATGTTCGATGTTTTGCTTGGTGTCAGTGTGTGTGTGTGTGTGTGTGTGTGTGTGTGTGTGTGTGTGTGTGTGGACTGGTATATATCAGTGTGAATGTGTGTGTGCGTGTGTGTGTGTGTGTGTGTGTGTGTGTGTGTGTGTGTGTGTGTGTGTGGTGTAATGTGAGCATTGATTATTTAAAATGAAATTATTGTTGCCTGTACTCTTCACTATTATGTATACATTTAATAATAATGCATAGCATTTATATGGCGCATTTCTCATTTTTATAATATAACTCAATGCGCAGAATGTAGCCGCGAACTGAACCCAACAAGCACGCTCACGTGAATCACACGCATTCACTCACACACTGTACGTAAACACAGAACATTCACGTGGTGCTAAGGGCAAGCTCAAGCGAGCTACACGGTATTTGGAAATCGTTTTGTATTTGAAATTTTATTAAGTTGGCTGAAACTGATACCAAAGTGGAGGGGGAGGAAGAGCCGGAGTACCCGGAGAAAGAACCCCCGACGGTCCGCCCGAATTAACGGTGACACTTACTAGAGGAGAAAAATCCGACGCCGGAACCCGGAATCGAACCTCGCACCTTTAGCATTGGTGGCAGGCGCCTTAACCACTGCGCCACGGACCGCCCCAATATAAATAAATATATATATATATAAATTATGTGTATGTGTGTTTACGTGCATGCTACAGCTTAGCAAGGACATGATTGAAAAAAAGGTCATTGAAGGTACCTAATCATTTATCTTTGAAAAATAAAGTTTCATTTCATTATTTCATTTCATTTCATCATTTCATTTCATTTCATTCTCTCTCTCTCTCTCTCTCTCTCTCTCTCTCTCTCTCTCTCTCTCTCTCTCTCTCTCTCTCTCTCTCTCTCTCTCTCTCTCTCTCTCTCTCCTGTCGTGTTAATGTGATGATATTCGTCTCGTCATAGACCGAGCATGGTCTCTTAGACTCATGTTTGTCGTATGAAAGTAATAAAAACGGGTGTGTGTGGTACGCGAGTCATATTTTGTGTTGGATTCGTTTAGACATTAGAAACCAGACGGAAACAAGAAACGTGTAAAGCTTTAGGAAATAAATTGTATCGTTAACCGTTGACCTTTCTTTAAGTGTTGCTATTAATGTTAGCGAGAGTAAATGTGCGTGTGAATAAATTATCACTAGACTATCACAATTTCGAATGTTAGACATGCACTAGGAAAGGAAAACGTGCACTACCACTGACCTATTGAGATAGCGCTACCTGTTACGATTGTGGTTGTGTTATCCTGTGAGAGCATGCATGTGTTAATCGTAGGAAACGATCCGATTTTTATTTGTGCTATCATGGTTACGATTCACGTACCTTTTTAAGTAACATTTTCTTCTGGTCGCGCAGATGATACGTTAAATTTAGTCCAGAACGTTCTAGAAAGGTCGCACTGTCTAGTAACCTCGTATGTGTGACGTCGGGGAGTTCGTAACAATTTGCAACAGTTTGTTTTTCTGTGCGCGTGAACTGAGCAGCCTTTTTTTTGTTTTGTGAAAGTTCTCGAATTTTCTAGAGCGGATATGCAAGGTCGTGATAGGGCTACCATACTTTTATGTGACTTCATTATACACTAGGATTTAGGGCTGAAGTTAGCAGCCGAATTTTCGTAGCCTATTGTAGTTTTTCTAGAAAGATTATTTTAAAGAGTTTCGGTTGCGTGTTTCGTTCTGATTGGTTACGTTGTACGATTTTCGTAGATGATTCTGGAAATTGGTAGTATATATAAAGAGGGCGCTAGGAAAGCACGTTGGTACATTGTCTTGCATTTGTCAGAGTTGTAGAGACACACAGTTATCGTAGGTACGTGGCCCGTATAGGGTGTACATTGTGAGAGATACAGCGTAACAGTGTGGTGTACGTTGTAGAGAGACTTTGTGTCGACAGTGTGGACATTGCAGAAGAGACTTTGTATCAGTGTTAGTGCATTTGGAATTGCATTGTGTGGAGATCGCATCGCTGAATTAAAATATTGTTGGAACTGTTACTCCAGTATTGTCTACATCCTTAAGCCACGTGTGACGGATTGCAGTTGAATGAAGTTTATTTAAAAGAACCTTACGTGCGTGCGTCTGGTGTGTTTATCATACTACGACTACAACTCCACCACGTAACACTACCTATTACGATTTCGTAACAGGACCAGTGTCTGTTTACATTATTAGCGCCGCGACTGAAGAGAACTCTGTTAGTTTTGAGGTCGTGACCTAGCAGTAGCAAAACTAGTACAATTGCATAGCCAAATAACTGAAAGTAGTCACCCCCACGTACACCCACGTCCGACGAATTTTTTTAACAGGAACTGTCCAAGCTGCATAACTGACAGGGCTTGGCACTTTTTGTCAATGGTAGGAAGTCCCCAAACAGAAAATTGGAACCCCGCCCCCCCCACCCCCCCCCCCCCCCCACGAATTCCACTCATCATCCACTTGGCCTCTCTGTCTGTCTGTCTGTCTGTCTGTCTGTCTCACTCTCTCTCTCTCTCTCTCTCTCTCTCTCTCTCTCTCTCTCTCTCTCTCTCTCTCTCTCTCTCCTGCCAGCAGGTAATTGCTTAGCCCATTTATCTACGACGCACTCCAACACAGGGGCGAATCTGGGCGGGGGTGGGGGGTGGGGGGCATGGGTGGGGGGAGGGTTCCAGGGGTTCCGCACACCCCCCCGACCCACATTAAAAAAAATTGCTATAACAAAGTCCTTTTTTGGGGTGTTTGGACCGCCCCCCCCCTCCCCCAAGTTTAAAATTTTAGCGAGTTTTCACACACAACACCCCACCCCCTCCCCCCCTCCCCGTTGTCGAAATTTTAGCGAACGGTGAGTCTTAACACACACGCGCCTTCCCCCCCCTCCCCTCCCCCCACCCGCCCGCTTTTCGGCCCCTGGAAGCAAGGTCTAGCGTCGGGGATGCCTTTTGTATCAGATTGAAGGTCGCAAACGAGTTGGTTCCCCCCTCTCGAGGTAACTGATCCGCACCTGCAACAGGAGATAAATCGACCTTAATAATTCAAGGTTAGTGCTAGATCAGCTTGGCGCCATAAGGCATGGTCGATTCGTCTCCTGCAACTGGTACATAGTCGTTAGGGATCACCTCGGAAAGTTGTGACAGTTAGCCTCGGGATTGCATGAGTTAAAGCGATCTGCTCCATGGCGGACTTTTAACGCTAACATTCGCCGGTACAGCGGGTTATCAATGTTGTCTTGCCGCAGCTAAGACTTTTGTACCCTTCTGTTTACAATCCGTGTGAGTAAGCACACGTACCAGAGGTTTTCCACTGCCTCTAATGAGCGTCACGGTAGTTAGTTAGTTAGTTATTTGGGTTTAACGCCGAGCAGGCGACTAAGGCCATCTCACGGCGGGATGGGTAAAAATCTGGTCAGCCAGACTAAAAGCAAGGTCTTAAGACAAGATGTAAATATAGATTAAAAATCTCAGGCTAAAATGTCGCACATGTCTGGAAAAGAAACGTCTACAGACTCTCAAAAAGGGCAAATAAAAAAATTCACATAGTCTATGAATGCTCAGATCTTGTTAAAAATATTGCATTCTCTCAAAAAATTGAAGATTTTGTCCGGGGGAACATCCCGGAACAAAACCTTCAAGGAGTCTGCTGTGAAGTGTTTATATCTGGTGTCAATTAGGTCAGCACAATACAGCAAAAAGTGTCGAACAGAAAACTGCTCATCACAGGCAAAACACCATGGACGCTCATCCTGTTTAAGTAAGTAAGAGTGCGTAACATATGTGTGCCCGATGTGGAGCCGAGCAAGGACAGTCTCCTCACGGCGGCTGCCGCAGCGGAAAGGTAGACTGTCAGACAACTTAGGAAGAGCTTCATGAAGCTTGTTCCCTTCCTCTTTGTCCCACTCGGACTGCCACTCGCGGGCTATGTACGCACTAATAACAGGTTTAAAATCACTATAGACAGTCTGTGTGTCAGGGACAGGGTCACTGCGGGCACTGTTGGCAGCAGAATCTGCGATTCTGTTGCCTTCGATGCCCACATGGCCTGGGACCCAAATAAAAATGATGTCATAATATTCCTTCATCAAGTCCGCGTAGAGCTCTCTAATCTGCACCAGCAGTGGATGGTCTGTTCCCGCGCCCTGAAGGGCCTGCAGGGCAGAAAGAGAGTCAGACAGAATCAGGAAGTTCCTTTCCCGAGACTGATAGGCATGCTTGAGTGCTAGCAGAATGGCCTGCAGTTCTGCACTAAATACAGAGGAATGGTCAGGGAGACGGAGCTTAAATGGGCGTCTAGGATGGCGAGAGGACACTGCAGCCGCAGCCACTCTTCCATCCTCAGACTTGGACCCATCCGTATAAAGACGACAATAGCCAGGAAAAATTGAAAGGAGTTCATTGAGGCTCTGTTGGTATATGGCTGGTGGAGTACAATCCTTCTTGTGAGCAGTCAAGTCCAGCAAGATGTCAGGAACTGGTAGTAGCCAGGGTGGAGTGACGTGTTGCAGAGATTCCGAAACTTTGTCCAGGTCCACTCCGGCCGCCTGCAGATGAGGTCGGACACGGAAGGAAAGAATGAGCGTCACGGAAGAAACTCTAACGCGCACAAAGGAGAAGCAGAACGGTCGACTCTTTCATTTTTTTTTTTTTTTTTTGGCATTGAAATTTCATAATTGAAGTTAGTCCTTTTGTCCAGCATTATGTGTAAAACATGCTAAGAACATTATACAGGAAATAATGCGATTTATTAACCCTTCACTGCCTGGTGTACGCCATTTTCATTGTCACTACCCAATGCGCAAAAGGTCATCGGGCCGACGTCGGCCGCCGTTGGCCCGCGCACGGTCGTTTCGCGGGCCCACGGCTGCCGACGTCGGCCAGATGGCCTTTGCGCTCTAGGTAAGTGCACTCGGTGTATGAAGGGCAACTACCCGGATGAGGTCTCGTAAAGCGACACCTTGCATTGCAGACACTCGCATGGTCAGCCGAGCGATTCTCAATGATCTATACGTTTCGCCATAACAGCGTCTTTTCGTGTGTGCTGTTGTTAATTATTAAAGGTCATGCCAAATTATACAAATGTTACAGTTTCATTCAGGGAACGAAAACAAAGACGAAGACCGTCTTGTTTATTTATTTATTTATTTATTTATTTATTTATTTTGTATTATTTATTTATTACTCTGATGCAATAACGCGAGAACAGACTTGCATAAGTTAGTGTTACTTGTGGGTGAAATGTACGGATGCTGAATCAAATGCCTGCTTATTGACAAAGTGAGGTACCTTCTGACGTTCCGGCTTTCGTCCGTTGGACACTTCTACTTCTTCTAAAGCTGCTGCTCCAACAATCCCCCACTCCTGCCTCCATCCCACCGCCATTGAACCACTACACACACACACACACACACACACACACACACACACACACACACACACACACACACACACACACACACACACACACACACACACACACACACACACACACACACACACACACACACCATCACACACACACACACACACACACACCATCACACACACACACACACACACACCATCACACACATACACACACACACACACACACACACACACACACACACACACACACACACACACACACACACACACACACACACACACACACATTTTTCTTCCCTAATTTGTTATGGGTCCTGTCTCTGGACCCTAAAGTTTACTTTAAGTGTAGGAAAACCAGAAAAAAAAACAGCCTGACACGACAATCTCAGTCAGCATTTTCTCCCCCATCCCCCCCCCCAATCCCCCTCTTCCCCCAAAAAAAAACTCACAACTCACACTCTCTCGTAGTCGCAGGCTTGTAATGACGTTTGACACTATTTGTTTTGTATTTTAATTTCTAACCAGTAACTGTTGCGGCGCAGCTTGTCTTCATGTATTATCTCATGACGTAAAAAAAAAAATGAAAACGTCATCGTTCTAGGAGAAAATTACGTCATTTAGTTTTATTTGATTCGAGATATCAATTTGATCTAACACAAAATTACACATTAAAACCGCCAAGTCCACCGCATAACTAAATTGCAGATCTTATCATACATTTCGATTTGATGAAAACAATGGATCAACTCGCTGATTTTTCAAGACATCTCCTCTGTCAAAAATTTCTTCTCTGCATTTTGTTTCTAACCGGCGGCAGCGAAGCTGATCAGTGCAAAATTATTATTCTGCAGATACAAACAAAGAACTTGGAGGAGTGTGAAAACTGGTGCAAGGAGTGTCACGCCCCGAGCCTGTTTTGCCGCTCATCTTGCAAACATGACTTTGTCATACGAAAGGCTGCAAGTTTGATGGGTAAAACTTTGATGTATTGATTGTTTGGTTCACTGACTGTTTACTTTATTGATGCGCTGTCAGTCTTGCAGTCTGATTAATCGATTGAGTGATGAAATGATAGATGGATGGATGGATGGACGGACGGATAGGTAAATTGATTGACTGATTGTTTCATTATTGATTGATTGATTGATTGATTGGTTGATTAACTGATTAGGATTAGTAGATAATAAGAATGGACAGACGGTTAGAAAAATGTCTTTGATGTGTGCAGTACATTTGCTCTTCATAAACGGGAATTCGTAATATGCTTCTAATCTGTATACCGCGTCATCTTGAAGTCAGACCGCGTGGTAACATAGCGAACAATTTACATAATTCCTGAAGGAAACAAAAACAAGCAAGCAAAAGGTTCTCAAGCCGTCGTAAGGTTTTGTGTACCCGCGCACAGCAGGGCTGACATCGGGTCGAGGACTTCGTGGGAGGCTTGAGCCAGTTGCGTGAGTGAGCTTTTTTCAAGCGTCAGCCACTAAGCAAGGTGCTCTGCTACAGCGGAACACCTTGCTTAGTGGGTGGCGCAAGACTAGGCTCACTCATGCAATTAGCGGAGCACCTTGCTAACTGGCTGGCGCAGAACTAAGCTTGCTCATGCAATGGGCATCTGTCCGCGTTACATGCAAAGTGGCGACATACTGGTGCAGGTGGAAACTGAGGTTTACCGAATTCTGTTGCAGGTATAAATCTGACGGACACAGGACTGTCTGGCAGCGGCAGGCTCCAACCTTACTGCATTGTCGTGTGGCTGTCTCTCACCGTGAGACTGATATTTTGAGAAAAAAAAAAAAGTGAGCTGTTAATACTGCTGTCAGTACTGTTTTCGTCGGTGGCTGCAAAATCAAACAGGTGTGGCAAGGGGGGTGGGGGTGGGGGGTGGATGGGGTACAAGAGGCGACAGTCCAACTCAGCAACGATGAGGGGGGGGGGGAGAGGGATGGGGGGGGGGGGTCCGGTGGGGTGAGGGGGACGGGTGGGGGGGGGGGGGAGACTAGAGAATGCTGACACAGCGAACCTTCTGAAAAATGAAGCGTAACAATCCTATTTTCTTTAAAATGTTGTGTAGAGATAGATAAATGGGGGATCCCAAACCAATACATTCAATAAAGCCGCATCCGTCGCTAATTTACGCTATTTTTAATAACAAAATTCAGTTATCCCATTACACTCTCGTTATTTCTGAATCAACCCTTTAATTTTTAAAAAATGATGAGCATGACGGATGCGACTCTATTGAATTTATTATTTTGGGATCCCCCATTTATCTATCTCTTTATCTCTATCAAGTGATGTCAATCAAAACTTAATACTTATTAACAAGTTGCAACTAACTTCTAGGAACCTACATAGGTAACCTTTAAGTGAGTTGCCATAAGAACTTATTAATTACTTACCCTAAGTTCTTACAACAACTTGACTTAAGTCACAACTTACTTGGACAGAATTTCCAAGTTACAAGGACAACAAGAAAACTTTTTTTTCTCAGTAGTACTCTGGTGGTGGTGCAGATGGCGTCAAATGAGCAGGCATAAAAGGCATGACATCTCTTTGTGAAGAGTATTTCAGAATTAATGAATGATTACCAAAACTGATCTTTACTTGCCTAACAGTCCGTAAACTTTTTTCATAGTTTCTTCTACGCCTATTTTCTTTCCTTCCTCTAAAAAAGATTGCTTTAGCTCTTCAACATTCGCGGGTTGACTACGCATCTTATTCTGTATTTCAGACTTCTGTTGCTTGTAATTTGCTAAATCATCCTGGACTCTTTTAAATTCGTTATCGTCAATTTCATTATTTTCCAAAGCCTTACTAATAATAAGTTTCATACTCGTCAGCTTAGCTGCTGCGAGCGTACTTAATGCTTCATGCTTCTGCAACTTCATATAAAATCTTTTGTTAATAGCTTCCATACCAAAGCATGCCAGGCTTGTGACAAGACCAATACCTTCAACAGCAATTCCTATAACACTTCCAACCCCAGTGGCAAAAAGAGTTATACCTCCTACAGATAATCCGGCCGAAACCACCCCCATGGCCATTGATGTGTTGTGTACAGAATTGAAAACCGTATTGTAACGGCGTTTACACCTCGAGTATTTTGCTTGTTCTTCTTCCAAATACTTCAACGCTTCTGTAATATTCATTAAACGGAATGAATCTGCCTTTAATGTTTTATCACGCTCAATAGGCTCAAGCTGCTCAGGTGGTAGTTGCGGATAGAAGTTTACCATTTTTTTATTCACAAATATTTTTTTAATCAGCAATTACATTTTGCAACTCTTCAAAAGTATACAATTTGCTGGCATAATAAAATGCAACAAGATCAATGTGTTCAAGGTTTATGTAACTCAGACGAACAAAAGTTAGTTTGTCAACCACCACCTTGACAGCTGGCACACTGCTCGAAACATTATTAACATCATTATTTTTTGTAATGGCAATAAAGACCTTTGATGACTCTGTTACTGTTTCGTCCCATGTAAGTTTAATTCCCTGTGCAATTTGAGCCTCTTTAGCAGTAGCAACAGATTTCATGATAATTTCAAATACTATTGTCGCTTCTCTTGTGATAAGAAAGTTTGCTGGCATAAACACAACCTTCGTATCTGATCTACCCTTTCTAGTTGTAAGAAGATATCTTCGTCTCTCATAATTTTCAACTTTCAGTTTTTCTCTGCTATTGTTGTCTGGGGCAAAACTTGGAACAAGGCTTACAATAAGCGGCCCAGAGTTAACAACCTTCCTAAACACTAAGGCGCCTTCATCATCAGTGTATACATAAGGACTAATAAATTCAATCTTTATGTCCCAGTTAATTGTTGGAGGTGGAACAGGCACAGGTGAAACCACCCACTTACTACCCACATGTATTAAGTTGTAAGGCGCATTATTTACAGGTGGAGTAGGTACAGTAACATCACGTAGCTGACCAAGTTTAGGAATCTGTTTTTCACCGTCTTTTATGTCGACAATTACTTTCCTCTTGTACATGCCATTTGAATCAAGTTCAAAACCATATATTTCTCCAATTTCCCCTTCCTTCTCAAAATCCTGTACGTCTGCCAAATCTTTCAACTCTGTTACTGGACACGCAACTGGTATGATTCTAGGCTTTGGACCAAGACCACTCATTTTTATAAACAAAAATAAAATTATTTAACTTCCAAAACAACATAAAAATCATGCATTACAACTGGTTTTTCATCTTGATTAGTTACATATAAGCTCAGTGACTCAAAGAAACTGGAACCTAATTTTTTAAACTGTAAATTAGGAAATCTAATAACTTCAATTTCACAATACGGAGCAGTTCCAGTTGGTAAACATCTCAACAAATCTGAAGGCTTTCCATTATATATATTTTCAGTCGTGTTTAGTTCTTTTAAATAAACATTTAGCACTGTGTGTACTGACAAATGAACAGGATATATTCCAGTTATTTTAGTTACATCTTCTGTATAATACCATCCACTAGTACCATTATCTGCAAAACTCATTACCCAATTTATGGGCATTGTATTTCTATCTATTAAACCAAGCAAATATGCAAGTTCACTTGAAAATACTGGTATACTACCTGTAGGAACTTCTAATTCAACAAGTAAGTTAGCCTGATTTAAAGTTGCTTTAATTTTAAATATATTTTGAAACCAGTTAGCTAATGTACAAAAGTCATAATACCCAGATGGTATAAAGTGTGTATTTTTGTCTACACCACTATTACCAGAATTTGCATAAACAGCATAAAAACTTGTATCATCAGTTACATTAAACCACTTTACTGTATAAAACATTTCATGGATAGCTACCGTCTTGCTACCATTACGATTATCAATTCCATTAGTTAACCACACTGGTTTGCTTGTGTCAATATTTGTTAAGGTTATAAACATTTTTATTATCACATAAAAAAAGGATGGAATTTAAATCACCAACAATTAATACTGTAAATGCATACCAATTTAATGTGGATGCCAAATACAATGTTGCACCAACCTATGAACAAAAAATAATTCAACTAAATCAGCTTGATATTGCTGTGTCAGAACAAGATTTATTTCAAGTCAAAGTACCGAATCCGTTTGATCATTACCTAAACCCTCCAATAACAGACGATGCTACTGCAAGAAAGTGGTCCTCAAGTCCATTACAGATGTTTCAAAACCAACTCAACTTTGCAATACTATGCTCAACTACAGGCTGTGGTGTTTCATTTACAGACCATTTGAATCACTCAAACAAACTGATTAAGTCTGTGTATCGTTTTCATGTTTATTACCAGCTTAGACGTATACTGTCAGAACTGCATACACCACTACCCACTGAATCCAGTTTTAACAGGTTTAACAACCCCATGGATATGAAAGCATTTGAACGGATCTGTAATGAATTTAACATAAGCACTAAGTATGACTTCACACAAAAACTTGATGATCACAATGGTATGGGTACATTATATTATGCTATGAGTCACAGACAATATCAGAAAGATTATTGGCCTCCCTACTCCTCATTTTCATCAAAATCAGAAGTCTGGTTAGGATCAATTGAACAGAAACAATCTAAGGCATGGTCAACATTTATTTTAGACAAGAGTGATGGTTTTACTCAAGCAGGAGTTGAACGCATTAATGAGTCTATCAGAACGTATGTGTGGTGTATTCTAGGTGCACAATCACTAACAAAATCAAACATTTTGAATGGAAGTGGAAAGTTTGAAGCACAAAAACAGTTTTTAGCAAATTTAGAAGATTCTATTAACTCAGTTGTTGATCTCCCATCTAGCATACAACGCTACCAAGACGTTCTCAGATATGCTAGATCAAAAGTTGACTTTGTAGTTGGTATTGGGTTATACATGTTGCCTTCTGATCTTCAACTACAAATTGGAGTAATAACAAATTATAATAATGAAATAGTTGTTGCAGGGAGTAATCAGAAATTAGGACTTAATCAATCTGTAAACTTGAGTCCAACAACCTCTCACATACAACCAGTAACACCACCAGTAACATCAGTAACACAAATATCAACACCACCACCTGAACAGATAGTAAAACCAGTAATGTCAATAACAGCCCAAGCATCGGCACAGACACCTGAACCGGCACCAGTACAGTCAGTAACAGGCCAAGAAAACACACATGAGTCAGAGAGAACTGCATTGGTAATAGGCCTTACTGGATTAGGAATATTACTTCTTTACCTGTTTCATTAAGTATCCTATAATTAACCCTCCTACTGTTACCAAAAATATCCATACATGCTCTGCCATAAACCCTACTACCTTTGCTGTAGTACTAATAAGCCAACTGACAACACTACCTATAATACCTGGCAAAGCATCTGCTGCTTTTACAGCTAATTTTTTAAGCAAGTCTGATATGTGAGACAACTGTTTTTTTACCCACGTCTGTAAATCTTTTGGGTCTGATGGTGGTGCGGGTGGAGTTGGAGTGCTACTACCTGGTCCTCCTGTTACAGCCAACACACAACTGTACTGATAATAAACCCCAGAGCTGTAATTAAACTGGCAATTGTGATACCCTGTTCTCTGAAAAGTGTTTTAAGTCTCTCAGCCAGAGTAGTGTCTTCATTAAGTATTTTCTGAATAGTTTCTCTAATCCTGTTGACTTGTGTTTTCAGTTTTTGTCTTCCAATACCAATTACTTCTAACCGAGCTGATCTTTCTGTATACAAATCTTTTAATCTGTGTTGTATTCTTTCTTTCATTTCTATGTCATAATTCCCATTGTCTGCTGTAGCCAGTTTCTCTTTTTCTCTTTCAATATGATTATCAAGTTCACCCAGTTTAGCTACATTATTCAAAAGCTCACCTCTTATTGTCTGCAGTGTTTTATCCAACGCAGCTAACTCCCTCTTTGTCAAAGGAGAGTCACCAATTGTTTTTAATTCCTCATTTATTTGTCCTTCTGTAAATGATGTTTCTTGTATTACTGTGTTTGCTATTTCTGGTAGGCTTGTTACTGGTGCCACATCAATTTCTTGTCCTGTTGGCAACCTTGTTTGCGCATCATGAAGAGCACTAACAACTCGAGGTGGCAACCTTTTATCACCAACACCCAAGTTGACGCAAGGCACCAACACACCACCTTCTTTTCTGATTGTACCTAAAGCTCTAAACTTAGTAGGGTCTTTTTTGTTAGTCAATTGTATTTTTTTTTTGTCAATAGTTTTTAAATATAAATGTCCTTTTTCATATTCAAACTGATTAGGATCTATTTGATATGGACGCTCACCAACACTATCATAAAACGAGTTAACTTTACTTTGTAAAAGTTCCTGTTGTAAAAAAGAAGTATTACTTGTACCAGACATATCTATTGCACTATTATCAGAGACATTAATGTCATCCATTTCAATATTGTCATGACCAAATCCTCCCGCTGCCATTGTTTTTATTAATTTAATTTTTTTGTGCATAATAAAAATGACATCAACCTACGGATCAAAGTTAGACCCACACAGAAAACTACGTGAACCTCTTGGTGTTAAAGGTATTAGACAATCAATTGTCATCACTAACAATCCTAGTACTATAGACCAGAACCAAACCCTTATTGTTAAGTTTCCTAACCTGGGTCCCAATGATGTTATTGTTCCTGATACTGCTAACCTTGCATTTAATATTGAACTTTCAGCAACAACAGATGTGAACAGAACACTAGTTCGAAACATAGGTAGAGCAATTATTAAAAATATTAAAGTTAAACTTGAAGGTCAGGAAGTGTTTAGTCTTGACGATGCAGATGTATTTTACTGTTACAAAGACCTTTGGCTTACAAGTCAAGAAAGAGAAGACCGTATTTATCAAGGTATAGAGGCAGATAATATTACTAAACTAAGAATAAATGCAGAAGACAAATCTACAGCATCTGCTGCTGATGTTATTGTGGCAGATACATATGGTAACAGATTTTGCATTCCACTTGAATTTGAAATCCTAACATCACATTTACCTTATTACCAAGGAGCACTAAATGACCGTCTGAGTTTCGAGCTAATGTTTAATGACTACTCAAAAGTTATTAAATCAACTGATATTCATGCATCATACAAGATCACTAACATTTCCTTAGAATATGAAATTGTAACACATGCTCATCTAGCTACCCTCATTCGAAATCAGTACCAGTCAAGACTACCAATTTATTATGACCGTGTGATAAGACACAGTTTAATTAATAAAAACAAAAGTGATCAGATTTGGAACATCAACCTAAACACTCCTGCTAGGTCACTGAAAGGCATTCTTATGTTGTTTGTTCAACCAGCAAACTCCTACTCCAGAAACATTTTATAATCCAAAGATTACTAATTTGTCTTGTACTATTGAAGGCCGTCCTAATCAAGTGTATGCTTCAGGTATGCTACCTTATCAACAATATGGTGAGATCCTAAAATATTTTGCAGGTGGAAGGATTAGAGAAAAACCAGCAAACATAGTATCTAAAGATCTGCATATGTATGACGTAAGAATTGCTCAATATCTGGTAGACAAGTATGCACTTTGGCTAGATCTGCGTAGTACGGATGATGACTATCTACATGGATCAGGTCGTACTGTCGAAAATGGTAGTGATGGAATTACAATTCAGATACAAAAAAAGGTTGAAACAGCTGGAGCAGTAAATATATATTTGTATCTAATTTTTGATGCCCAACTAAATATTTCAGAAAGCAGACTAAGTGGACACATATATTAATTATATTGTGTATTAAAATGAACTTGATGACACTCGACCCACACTGTGGTTTATTTTGTGGTGCTACAGGGTGTGGAAAAACTGAATTTGTTCTTAATCTCTTACAAACAAGGTACCTTTATCATTTTGAAAACATTGTGATATTTTGTCCTACAATCAAACACAACAAAGCTTATCACAATCGTTTATTCATTTGGACTGACAGCAACATATACTTAGTTGACCCTGAGAAAAAACTGAATGACTACCTACAGTATTTTTACAAGAAATTTGAAGGACAGTCAACTTTATTTATTGTTGATGACTGCTCAGCAGAGAAAGACATTGTCAAAAAGAGAAACATATTAGCAGAACTTGCCTTCAGTGGCAGACATGCAAACATCAGTGTTTGGATTCTCACTCAGAAATATAATGCTGTACTGAAAGATTTTCGAGAACAGTTAAAGTTTATATGTTTATTTTACTGTAAGGATCGTGACAGCTTCGAAGACTGTCTCAGAGAAAAACGATGTCATTCCAAATAAGCATGAACGTGATGATGTAAAAAATAAACTGAAATCAACTAAGCATCTAAAGCTCATTTTAAAGACAGATCAGCCCACAGGGTATGGGTTAGTAAATTAATTTATCTTTTTGGTTTGTCTATAAAAAATGATGGACGGACAAGAGGATCAAAATTGGCCTATTGGTAAATTTCATGGATATTACATCGAGTTTCAGGGATTTTATGCTTATTAGTGACTTAAAAACACAAGTTAGATGCCCTTTTTCAGAACTCCCCATCACCGATGAAGATGTACATGACATATAGTTTTTTATCTTGGATATTCTAATACTTTTCCACTTTATAATAATAGGACAGCAAATTTTTTAGTTTATGATGCTAAATCTGACTGGTTTAAGATTATGTGTTTAAACATATACTATCAAATAAAAAAAGAAAATAAAAATGTTA
>BTPG01000007.1:72033781-72053781 GCA_036245525.1 Semisulcospira habei
TTACTTTAAACCAAAGTATCCTGAGTGTCGATTGTTATACACTGACACTGACTCTATGATCATAGATGTGTGTACTGAAGACTTTTATGAAGACATAAAAACCGAGTTACACATGTATGACACGTCTGATTATCCTAAAGATCACCCATTGTTTAGCACACAAAACAAGAAAGTGCCTGGTAAGTTTAAAGATGAACTGAATGGTGTGCCAATAGTTGAGTACGTTGGACTGAGATCCAAAATGTATTCTATACTGCATCAGAAAGGTAGTCAGTCGAAAGCCAAAGGTATCAAGAAAACAGCAATAAAAAATAAAGACATTCGACATGAACATTACAAGCAAGTGTTAGATGGTGCATTAATGCCTGATTATCCAAACAAGACACTAAGATCAAACAAACATAATATTGAAATGATTCAAACATATAAAAAGTCTCTAGCAGTTGGGGATACAAAAAGAGTGTTTCACACTAAGGAAAAAGCTTATGCACCAGGTCATTACAGGCTCAAGTTATCTGAAAAAATAGCTGATGAACTGTTTGATAAACTAATTGATGAATTGAAATTGTTAAAAATGAGTAACAGTGTCTGTGGGAATAATCTGTAATTCTTCTCTAACAAATGCCCTCTGGGGTGCAGGCTCATACAGATAATATATTGTTGCATTAGCTGAAGGAACTATTTTTTTTATATTATGAACAGATGTAGACCAAATTGGATCAGTTGCCCTACGTCTAACGTCATTCTCAGCTTCACCTGGTTGATACAAATATCTTACCTGTTTTGTAAACAAGCTAGTGTCTGGAGGTGTTATTGCTTTTATTTCTGACGGTATTGTTTTTAATTTAATAGCATCAACAGGTTTAGGGTGACCCTCATTATTCATTGCTTTTATTACAGACGGTAATCTTTTAACCCACTCAGTGTTACGTGTGTCATGCATGAGTTCCTTAGAATACTGATAGCTAAAAAGTCTCTCTGATAATTGCTTGTTAAAGTTTTCTACAATAGCCTGTGATCTATGCAAGCCCGGTATGCCTCGCCGCACTAGCACTCCATGCTTTGCAAATAACTGATTAACAACCCCTTTAAATTCACTCCCATCATCAACCTGCACAAGCCTAGGGTATTTTAAAGGACCTCGACTATATATTTTTGATAATGCAGTGGCCACTGTTACAGCTTTTTTGTCAGTTATGGGTTCTGCATCCTTATACCTTGAAGCTATGTCAACAACAGTTAATGCATACTTGTATCGTTTCTTTCTTATTGTGTCATGTGGAAGAAACAGGAGGTCCATTTGGTGTGTGTCATTAGGTGATGTGTTTTCAAAATGAGGCCTTGTTATTTTTCTTGGAGCAGGAAGATATATTTGCCAAATTGCCTGTTTTTTAAGCCACTGTTTTATTTGGTTAACATCTCCACCCACAGCAGCATGTAATTTTTTTATTGCAGTATTCCCTTTCCAGTAGCCAATTGGAGAGTAATATATTTTTGATAGTTTAGCGTCTGCCATTTTTTCTAGCAATATAAACTCCTGTAAAATATACTAATGTCATTCCTACTAAAACAAATATTATTTCTCCATTTTTTTGTTCTTGGCTTGGTTGGTAATAGTCACTAAGTTTTGGTTGTGGAATAGACATGTCTTCACCAGTAACAAGATAGTATTCTTTGATCGCGTCATCAACATTTGAAAATGTATGCTGTGCATGACCCTCAAGTTTTAGTTTTTCATTAATAAAATCAAGTTTCTCAATTCTTTGCTTCTCATAATCTTGTTGAGCTTGAGCTAGTTTTTCAGATGCCTCATTGTGTCGCTTCATTTCTTCTGCTGATTCTTCTTTACTAACTTTTGAAAAGAAATAGTTTGATCCACTAAAAGCTAATGCGTTAATAACTGCACCACCAATCATGACAGCTATAGTTGCCATATTTTTATTTACATAGAAATATTTTCTGGAATAATTCCTTGCTTGACTAGAAAATCTTTTGTTGCAATCGATGCTGTTATAACAACTACTAGTTTAGCACTGTCTTCAAAGTCTAATTTACTAAGGTCTGCTGATTTCATTTTGAGAAGACTTTTTCCCAACATAGAATAAGCTACTGCTAGTCCACTTATTACAGCAGAGTGATAGACAAGGTTCATTAAGTTCTTTGTGTCGCTCATTTTCTTATGCTACAAAAATTAAAATAATAAATTTATTTACTGCATGTAAAATGGGTCCACGGCTTTGGGTGTTGCTGGTAATGTGGAGACTTCTTCTTTTATTTTTGGAGTGTCTGATTTTTTGGTCACTGTACGAGTGTTTGGTTTGTATTTTTTGTATAATTGGTAACCTACGTAACCAAATCCGACAACAAATCCAGCAACTATATATTTTGTTGTTTGAGGGTTAGACTTAGTTGTTTGTTTCTCACTTTTATAAGTAAGTGTCGGCTCTGACGGTATTGACACTGGTTCTGTTGATGGTGGATCAGTTATATTATTTTGTTCTTTTTGAATCTGTAATTTTTTTTGCCTATTCCATTCAGCTAATCTTTTTCCAGCATCAACCCTGCCTTGACTTTTAGTCTTAGTCACCGTTTGTACCTCTGTCAAAACTGGAGTCATCTTGTTCTCCTCCATTTGATACTTCTTTTTCTTCTGCAGTAAAATTTATTTTTGATAAATCGATATAACTACTAGTTACCATCAAAGTTACGGCAGGAGCAAGGTAATTGCCAAACTTATAAAACATGTTACATGCTAATCTACCAATCGAACTAGAAACTATGGGGTTGTTTTCTAGATCATGAGAAAGGCTTTCAGTGTCTATCGGTATGAAGTGATTAACAGCTTTTGTGTATAAAAATATAAGAGATCGACTCAAATCGCGTGTCATTAGTGAAGCAATATGGTTCTCATATTTAGCATGAAGCTTGATTAGTTCATCGGCAGTTAAAGACTCTATGTCTTCTGCCATGTATTGTTTTCCTAAATAAGTTTTTGACTTACCAGAAACAATAACGGAGAGAAGTCTCTGTTTCTTAGAGTCTAAGTCTTTATTTTCCACAGCATTGATATCATTGAGAAGAAGTAATTCATCTTGATTCATTTTATAATTTAATATAATAAAAAACATTAATTATTTAATGATTATAATAAAACGTCTTATTAAATGATAATTGTATTGATGATAAAGAGATAGATAAATGGGGGATCCCAAAATAATAAATTCAATAGAGTCGCATCCGTCATGCTCATCATTTTTTAAAAATTAAAGGGTTGATTCAGAAATAACGAGAGTGTAATGGGATAACTGAATTTTGTTATTAAAAATAGCGTAAATTAGCGACGGATGCGGCTTTATTGAATGTATTGGTTTGGGATCCCCCATTTATCTATCTCTTGTGTCCTCCAAATAACAAATAAAATATATCAAAATATATACCCCCCCCCCACCAAAAAAAAAAAAAAAAAAAATTAAAAATTAAAAATCCCCAAAATATGGACAGGGGGGAGGGGGTAGTGTGTGCGTGTGTGTGTGTGCCAGCGTGTGTCCCTGTCTATGTGAGTGTGTGTTTGTGTGTGTGCGTGTGTGTGTGTGTGTGTGAGGGGTGGGGGGGGGGCTGGGAGGACAGGATCCTACGCCACTGTAAAAGAGAGTATTGTGTGCAGTTCTTTGATTTTCATTTGCTCTGAAATCGTCAGTGACTGTGTTGAAAGTATTGTGTTACCTTTGCTCGTACAAAAAACATTAATATATATGAGGGATTTTCCATTAGTTTATAAAATGTTGAGTGAATAATATAATTGTTTAACGTGTTTGGTGTCTCGCCTTGTGTTATGATCTATGCCGGTATGTGATTCCATACCCTACAGCGTATAACCGTGAGGTCTAAAATCACAGACCTGCATGCAAATGTCGACAGACAAACGATAGAAAGATATTAGCGTCGGCGACATTTTTTCGCCGGAGGTAATGAATGATCTTTGTCATCTTATCACTGACCAGGACGAGCCTGCCCCAGTAGCAAAACGCCTTCGGGCACACGGCGACCGCAGTGGGCCTACGCACAGCCATGCGCGGACCCACTGCGGCCGTCGTGGGCCCGAGGGCCTGTGTTGAGTGGGTAGCTCGAATCCTAGTATATATTTAGGCCTTAAGGCTAAAGGCTCTTAGTATATATCTAGGCCTTAAGGCTAAAGGCTCTTAGTATATATCTAGGCCTTAAGGCTAAAGGCTCTTAGTATATATCTAGGCCTTAAGGCTAAAGGCTCTTAGTATATATCTAGGCCTTAAGGCTAAGGGTTCTTAGTATATATCTAGTAAGGCTAAAGGCTCTTAGTATATATCTAGGCCTTAAGGCTAAAGGCTCTTAGTATATATATAGGCCTTAAGGCTAAAGGCTCTTCTTCGTTCAGATAAATTCAGACTGGTGAACCTATAATATAAGCACGGCGCTGGTATAACTCGTGATACATTTACAAAGATAGCAGGCTTGTTTGTGGTAAAATGTCTTGGGGCGAGGTGTCCAAGGTTAGTTTGGGTGTAACGTCCGCGGCACCGGAGTGATAATGGACGGTCCTAACGGGCGGGTTGGGGGGTGGCAGGGGGGTGGGGTGGAGGGGGGTGGGGGGGTGGGCAGGGACAAATTAACCTATGGAGTACGACCTGAACACTGCTCAGCTTGGCCGGACTGCACCTGTGCCACTTTGATTTACCAGGACTTTTAACGGACATGCTATCTGAACAAGCCCGTCGTTGTGCCTGGAACAAGGTGTCCAAGGAGAGGGGAAGCTGCTTTAACATCTTCACTGCCGAAGGACAGCTAACACTGAAACTCCAAAGTGCAAGAGGCGTAGATCTTCATGGGCTCCCGCATTCGCGGGTGCCCATAACGATCTGTGCCTCTTGGTGGTCAATTTAGTCATCCGTGCGCGCATGGCGGATGGGATTATTCAGTGCTGAATCTGCGGCGTCTTTACTGAGATACTTTTGACTAATGAGGAGGGGATAGACTGAAACAGGCCGTGTGGGGGAAGGGTACGGTTCGACACGTTGTCAGCACGTCTCTTGTTTTTGCGGATCTACACACATCATCAGCAACTCAAGAGCAAAATTATGTTGGATTCTTGAAACGCAGAAATACTAGAAGTCTCTGCGCAATATTATTACAAAACCATCACGATAGATTAAACGCTTTTTAGCATTGCTGAGTCTGACCTGAATCGTCCACTTCCTGTCGAAGGGACGTCTACAATCAGCGAGTAGTAGCTGGGAACTGGAAACAAAGGTAGGACCATTTTAGCCATTGATAATTTAAGGCTGGTGCCAGAATGGTGTTGCGTCTGTAGGGGTCAAGCTATTCTGACATCACGCTTGAACGATCATGGTTGATCCGTATCTTGTTATAATATGTTAAGGGTGAATTCCGGCGTTTACGGATGCAACTGTAAACATCACATGTAACTGCAAAATTGTTATTGTTGCTGTATTTTTTGTTTTTGTCATCATTCACCGTCGGCTTCTAAGCATTACTTTTATGTCGACGAAAACAACGATAACGGTTTTTGTTGATATTCTTGTCTTTACATACGAATCATCAGACCTGTAGTTGGGCTGTTAAGATTATGAAACTAGTGATACTGAATGATAATAAGAGTGACAACGACAGTGAAGCCAGGATGACGAAGATGGTGGTGATGCTGATTCCAATTTGATTTGGCCGTTCTTCTTCTTAATATGTGTACTAATTTGTTATTTGTTTATCCTTAACTCATTCTACCACATCACCGAAATCCCCAAATTTTGCCGTTGTCCTCTGAAGACAGCACTCTAGTGCAAGACACAGATCGACCATGATAGTTCAAGGGTGATGTCAGAATAGCTTGGCGCCCATAGGCGCCAAGCTATTCTGGCATCACCCTTGAACTATTATGGTCGATCCTTATCTTGCTGTGGTGGGTCTCGGGTAGAAGGAGTTAAGGCGGCGACCCATAAACACAATTCCATACGAAAGCGATCCGAAGGAAAATTGCATCGCCGAATTGCGCTCGGATCGTATTTGTATCGGATTCGTGCTTATGGAAACGTAGCGTAAGGGGTTAAGTTTGAACAGCATACAAATTGTGAAACATTCACTATTTCATTTTCCTCAACTCGTTCACTGTAAAAAAAAAAAAACTGAACACCACCCAACATCAAGAGACATGGACCCTTATGAGCCCCCGCATTTGAGGGGGCTCATGAGGATCTATGTCTCTTGCTGACACCACTTTAAATCCATGTCCCTTTGACGACTAAGGATCTTTGACGTTAAATGTACAACGACTTCCTAAACATAATCGGCGTCCACTAGCAGTGAAGGGAGGATTGGCATTGGTTTCTGGTTACAGGACCAAACGCGACTGAAGAGGAAGACCGAGACAGCTTTTCACGTCATGGCTGGAAGGGGACAGCTAAAAACTACTTTTCATTTTCTGGCTCTTTTCGGATCCGTCTATATTGTACTTTTTGCTAAAACTTTCAATAAAACCAACAGAATTTATCAAAGCGCTGGGCGAAGCCACCAATTTCGTTTGAAAATTTCAAATAACACATAAGACATTTAGTTTCAAATTTAACACCTCCAGAGTTGACAATGGAACAAGTCCTTGGGGATGCGACGATTGTTTCCACTCGGATTTTCCGGTATTTACGAAAAACACCGAGGTTTGTAACACTGAGGGTATTCCCGCTAAAGTGGACGCCATTATTATTTTGTTTTCCACACACGGGGCGACAGAAAAAAGGAGAGCCATTCGTAACACTTGGGCTTCCATGACGAAAAGCAAAACGGCGAATATTCGTATAGCGTTCTTCTTTGGAACGAGGAGAGACAACCCAGAGGACTTGTTGGAGTCGGAACAGCAGACTTTCAATGACTTGGTAGTGCAGGACTATGTGGATGATTACCAGAAGACCATGGCATCGTTCCAGTGGGCGGTGCGCAACTGCGGACAGGTGCCACCTAAAGACGATCATGCAGGAGATGGATCGACCGTGATAATTCAACGGGTAGTGCCAGAATAGCTTTGCGCCCGCTATGGCGCCCAGCTAATCTGGCACTACCCTTGAATTATCCTGGTCAATCCACCTACTCCTGTAGTGCTTCGGGACTAAATGTGTTAAAATGACAAAATTTGCAACACAGTTGTGTTGTGATTGTCCTTTTTAAGCGTGTTTCTTTTTTTTTTGTTGGGATTTTCTTTTTGCATTTCACACGATTGGCAGTCACATTCCACGTGGACGAGTGCTCGCCTGTGATTTTTTCGTGGTGTGTTTATGTATTTGTGTCTTTTTCTCTTTACTATCTTTCGTTTGCGGCATCTAATTGTTCACACGCGTGTCCGGTGTTTAACCCCTTAAACGCTACCCATCTGCAAGAGACATAAACCCTCATGAGCCCCCGCAGTCGCGGGGGCTCATGAGGGTTTATGTCTCTTGTTAGTCCTATGTTCTTTGTGCCCATCTGTGGTCTTCACACGCATGTCGGTCAGTGTGCAGTCATTTCAGACGTGCATTTCGTGATCACTGGCAGTGAAGAGGTTAAGCTCGCCATATACCATGTAACCGGCGATTACAACGTTTCTGTGACATGGCACGCGGTAAGCGATCCATTGTGTGTAATTGTTGTTCACCTCTTGGGGCAAATATTATTATTATTATTATTATTATTATTATATTAATATTATATATAATTGATTGTTTGTTTGATTGATTGATTGATTAATGGATTGATCGATAGATTGATTGATTTCACTGGTTGACGTTTCTCTTTGACGTGCAGGTTCGTGATAAAGAGTGATGACGACATGTGGCTCAACATACACTTCATGATGGACACCCTCAACAAGGAAGAGGCACTACTGCAGATCTCTGTAGATGGTTACTGTCGCTCCAACGGCAAGCCCGTCCGCAACCCGCAGAGCAAGTGGCACGCCTCAGTGAAGTTCTTCCCTCAAGACAAGTATCCTACCCACTGATACAGGACGTCCTATTCTACGAGCATGAATATGGTGCGGACGATCGTGGACATATCTCCAAAAGTTCCTTTCTTCCACTTGGAGGACGTCTATATAGCTCTGTGTGTGGCGAGACTTGGGGAGGGGTATTCGTCGAGGAGTGTGAGTCGGTTTTTGTACGGTAAGCAGGAACCTAACTGCGTTCTTCTCTCCAGTAAAACTCTGACTGTTCATCAGGTGGAGCCGCCTCACATGTATGAGCTGTGGACTTCAAAATGCCCCTAGTCCTAGATTTACACTGACGAGCAAAAGAAATGCGTCACTGGAATCATCGGAAACGCTTTAGTGTTTCCAATTCCAATGATAGCGCATTTCCTCAGCTCGTCGTTTAGAAAATTAAAGAGCAGAAACATACAAACTTAACCCCTTAACTGCCAAGGAAACCTGAACAGAATCCAGTTACAAGAGGTATAGATCCTCATGAGCCCCCGCCGTTGTGGGGGTCATGCGGATATATGACTCTTGCCCAAACCACTGGACGGCCGGGGCTTGTACTTAGCGTTGAACTAACCAAGAATTAAAAAAACAACAAAGAAGTATGCTTCCAGTGGCAAGGAAGGGGTTAATACACTATATTCCACGTGCAGGGAGAAACAGCCTTCAGAGTCCAAGATTACGATGACATGTTTATTTGTGGTGATATGTGACTTTGGATCTTACGACTTGGAGTTACTTACTTACTTACGCCTGTCACCCCTGCCCGGGTATAGGCCGTCGACGAGAGACCTCCAGCAACTCCTGTCCTGTGCTTCTCCTTCGATTCTACTCCAGGTGGTTCCCAGTCTCTTGATGTCTGCTTGGAGGTCTCGACGCCAGGAGTTTCTCGGCCTACCTCTTTTCCTCTTTCCCTGGGGGTTCCATGACAATGCCTGCCTAGTGATACTGGAAGCTGGCTTTCTCAGACTGTGACCGATCCATCCCCATCTTCTTCGCCCAATTTCATTCTCTGCTGTTATCTGCTCTGTTCTCTCCCAGAGTCTGATGTTGCTGATCTTCTCTGGCCAGTGGATTTTCAAAATTCTTCTAAGGCAACTGTTCATGAAGGTCTGTACTCTGTTGACTGTGGTTTTTGTCAATCTCCAAGTCTCTGCTCCATATAGGAGAACTGCTTTTACATTGGAGTTGAAAATCCGGACTTTGGTGTGTTGTGACAGCTCTCTGGAACTCCACACTTTTTTCAACTGGAGAAAGGCTGCTCTGGCATCTGCATCAGTGCCGCCTTTTTTTGTCTATGATGCTCCCGAGATAGGTGAAGGACTCCACCTCCTCCAACGAGGTGCCAGCAAGCAAGACTGGTTCTTCCCTGGTTGCGTTCAGCCTCATTGTCTTTGTTTTCTGTTTGTGAATGGTGAGGCCCACTCGGGACGAGATGTCAGCAAGCCTCGTGGTCTTGTCCTGCATTTGTTGATGAGTGTGGGGCAGTAATGCCAAGTCGTCTGCAAAATCGAGGTCGTCAAGCTGTGTCCACAGTGTCCACTGTATTCCACTTCGTCTGTGCTCTGTGGTCATCTTCATGACCCAGTCTATGGCCAGTAGGAAGAGGAACGGAGACAGCAGACACCCCTGCCTGACACCAGTTCTGACCTGGAGCTCCCTGGTGAACTGCCCTTCGTGGATCACGCGACATGTCATGCCATCGTAGCTGCTCTTGATCAGGCGGACGAGCTTTGTGGGTACACCGTAGTGTCGTAGGAGTTTCCACAGAGTCTCTCGGTCCACGCTGTCAAATGCTTTCTCATAATCCACAAAGTTGACATACAGCGGGGAGCTCCACTCCAGAGACTGTTCCACGATGATGCGGAGAGTGGCGATCTGGTCTGTACATGATCGGTTCTTCCTAAATCCTGCTTGCTGGTCTCTCAGCTGGGGGTCAACAGAGCTCTTCATTCTCTCTAGGATGATCCTGTTGAAGACCTTTCCTGGTACTGACAGCAAGGTGATTCCTCTGTAGTTGGAGCACTTGCTGAGGTCACCTTTCTTGGGAAGCTTGATTAGGTACCCCTCCTTCCAGTCAGCCGGCATCACCTCCTCTTCCCAGATCTTTCCAAACAGTGGGTACAGCATCTCCACTGTTGTCTCTAGGTCTGCTTTCAGAGACTCCGCTGGGATGCCATCTGGCCCTGCTGCTTTGCCGTTCTTCAAAAATGCCACTGCTCTTCTGATCTCTTCCCGGCTGGGTCTGTCACAGCTGATGGGTAGGTCGGTCTCTGCCGGCTGGATGTCTGGGGGGTCGGGTGGGCTAGGTCTGTTCAGTAACTCTTCAAAATACTCGGCCCATCTGTCGAGTTGGTCTGCTCTGTCTGCAATAGGCTTGCCTTCTTTGTCTTTTACTGGTCTTTCTGTATGGCCATACTTGCCCGACAATCTTCTGGTAATGTCGTAGAGCTGTTTCATGTTGCCGCTGCCTGCTGCCTTTTCTGCCTCTGCTGCCAGGCTGTCTGTGTAGGCCCTCTTGTCTGCCCTGATACTCCTCTTCACCTCGTGGTTGGCTTCCGAGTATTCCTCCTGTGCCCTTACTTTGGCTGCTCTCGTGCGACTGTTGTTGACAACTACTTTCTTCTGCTTCCTCACTTCTATCTTCTTCAAGGTCTGTGCCGACAGCCAGTCCTTGTGATGGTGTTTGCTGAACCCTACAGTGTCTTTGCAGGTTGAGTTCAGCGCCTCTCTAACTGCCTTCCACTGCTGCTCTGTGGTGACCGCCTCCTCTTCATTTACTAGCTCCTGTAGCGCTTGAAACCGGTTGGACAGCACCAGTTTGAACTCTTCTCTAACTCCAGTTTCTCTCAGGAGGCCTACATTATAGCGCTGTCTTCTTGTTGTGTCTGTGCAGCTTTTCTTTAGCTTGAGCTTCATTCTTAAGGTAAGCAGATGGTGGTCTGAGGCGACATCTGCTCCCCTCCTCACTCGAACATCTTGAAGGGATCTTCTAAATTTCTTGCTAATGCAGATATGGTCTATTTGGTTCTCTGTTGTATGGTCAGGTGAGACCCAAGTTGCTTTGTGTATTCTTCTGTGTGGGAAGATGCTGCCTCCAATGACAAGTCGGTTTAGAGCACAAAAGTCCACAAACCTCTCCCCGTTCTCACTCATCTCCGAGCCTAGTCCCTGTCTCCCCATCACCTCTTCGTATCCGGTGTTGTCCTCCCCTATTTTGGCATTAAAATCGCCCATGACGATGGTGATGTCTCGCTCCGCACATTTGTCCACGGCACTCTGGAGTCGGTCGTAGAACTCTTGTTTCTCTTCCTCGTCACTGTCATTAGTGGGCGCATAACACTGGATGACGTTCAGCTTGATCTTTTTCTTGGTTCTAAAGGCTGCTGTGATAATTCTTGGCCCAAGAGGTTCCCAGCCCATCAGCGCTCTCTGAGCCACTGGTGACAGCATGAATGCTACTCCTTCTGTATGGGGGGCATTCTCCTCTTCATGACCTGAATACAGAATCATCTCCCCACTTAACAGCCTTTTCTGGCCAGACTGCGTCCATCTGGCTTCACTGATACATAGCAGGGAAAGGTTGTACTTTTGCATTTCCGCTGCTATCTGGGCGGCCTTGCCGCTCTGGTACATGGTCTTGAGTTCCTTGTGCCCATGGTTGTGTCCCTGGATAGAGAGAGGCGGCTCGGTCCTGTGGCTTCCGAAGACTTCCGGCTTTCACCACAGGACGTCATAAGTCTTCTGGTAGAAGAACCTTCGTCCTCCAGGAAAGGAATTACTGTTAGTCTTTTCGTCGGCGTTTTTGTAGCTATTTCCTTTTTTGTAGGGTAGGGAAGCTACCCCCACGCCCAACTCCCTTACTAGGAGGACCAGGGGTTTTCTGTCGGGGTCACCTTCCCTTAGACCATGTTGGTTCACGGCACCTTATTTCATTCGGTGCACACCTCTCACGAGGGACCCCCTATCCACCACCCAGGGGACGCGCCTCAACGCCATATGGTCCCAGCGCGAGGACGACTTGGAGTAGTAAGATGGAAAATCACAGAGAAACCCACATCTGGAATTTAGAGCAGAAGGCTGACTTTTTGCCAAGAATAAGAAAAAGTTAAATAATTCATAGTCGAGAAAAGGTGAACATGAATCAGCTCCTACACCTAGAAACATAGATCAACATAAGCCCTCGCACTTGCGGGGACTCATGATCTATGTTTCTTGCTGACAACACTTTGTGTCCATTGTACTGTACAGCTGGGACTCTTTGGCGTAGCAATAAAAGATTTCAGAAACACAATCTGCGACTAGCGGTAAGAAAGGGATTAATCTAGGGGAGAGAATATAGGGCAGAATAAAAATGAAAACATGTTTCTTTGTTCTAACTACACTGTGTGCATGCGACATAACAGATTCGTTTCTATCCACGTCTTCAGATCGACTAGTTGTATTTCTGATGTGAAATGAAATAAAGAATAATTTCTCTTTTATGATGACTTGTTTTCTGGTTGTGTGTTTGTAGTATATGTTTATTTGTGAAAGCTCTCTCTCTCTCTCTCTCTCTTTGAAAACTGGTCCCGTTACCAATAACTTCTACCGTTGGAAAATAAAGGATCATTGTTCATTGTTCTCTCTCTCTGTGTGTGCCGTGTGTGTGTGTGTGTGTGTGTGTGTGTGTGTGAGTGTGTGTGTGTGTGTGTGTGTGTGTGTGTGTGTGTGTGTGTGTGTGTCTGTGTCTGTGTATGTCTGCGTGTAAAGTCGTGTTTTTTTAACTGGTTGCATGATTTACAAAAATAACCAACAAAGAAAGAAATACACATAAGAAAGACTGAGACAAAGCAGTTTACTTTTTAAAGCAGACACACAAAGAAGACGGACAGTCCCACTTCTCGTTTGAGGCTGCAACACTATACAACACTTCCACAGTTATTGATGCGGTGACGGTTTGAATGCGTTAATCCCGTTGTCTGCTATTGACGATTCCGTCAGGGCAGAATAGACACATAGTTACCAGTCTTTCCGCCCAGCAGTATCGATAGTGCAACTACTGTCACGGTGTTACGATTGTGGTTGTGTTGTCCTGTGAGAGCATGCATGTGTTAATCGTAGGAAACGATCCGATATTTATTTGAGCTATCATGGTTACGAATCACGTACCTTTTCAGTAAGATTTTTTTTCGTTCGCGCGTAGAGCGGAATTTCGCTTTGTTATGATACGCTAAGTTTAATCCGGAAGCTTCTAGCAAAGTCACACGGAGAAGAGCGGTCGATTTTTTGAATGCGTAGATTCGCTGAGAATAGATTAGAATGTTCGAGCAAAATTGCGCTGTCGAGTGACCTTACATGTGTCGTCAGAGGTGTAGGCAACATTTCGCTACACTGTATTATAGACGCTCAAATAGTCATATTTGTTTTCTGTGCGCGTGAAGTTGGCAGCCAGTCAGTGCGGTTTTTGAAAGATTGTGAAACTTCTGGAAAAATTCCGGCTAGGTCGCGAACTGCCTACCATACTTTTGTGAGACGTCATTACAAACTAGGATTTGGGGCTGAAATGAGCAGTCGAATTTTTGTAGACTATCTTAGTTTATTCTAGAAAGTTCTTTTTTTTAATTAATATTTATGAGGTTCAGTTACGTGTTCCGTTCTGATTGGGTGCGTTGTGTAAATTCATTAGATTTTTCTGGAAAGTCGTTTTACTATAAAAGATGGTGCTAGGAAGCACGTGTGTACATTGTCATGCATTGTCAGTTGTAGGAACACACAGTTCAGTTATCGTAGGTACGTGGCCCGTATAGGGTGTACATTGTCGGGCAACGTAACGGTAGTGTACGTTGTATGAGGAACTTTGTGTCGCCAGTGTTGACATTTTCAGAGGAGACATTGTATCAGTGTTGGTGCATTTGGAAATGCATTGTGTGGAGATAGCATCGCTGAATTAAAATATTGTTGGAACTGTTACTCCAGTATTGTCTACATCCTTAAGCCACGTGTATCGGGTTGCAGCTGAATGAAGTTTATTTAAAAAGAACCTTACGTGCGTGTGTCTGGTGTGATATCATACTACGACCACGTAACACACGGGGTTAACACGACAGTTGAGTCACATCGTTTCTTGAAAGTCTAAATGTGTGCTGGTCTGTCATTTTGGACCTGCCGGCAGAAAATAAACCTGGAACTAGCTGCAGCTTTAAGCATCGCCTTGCGGCAGGTTATGGAAGACCTTGGAGCGTAGAAAATATGCACCTTTCTTAGTGTGTTATTCTTTTTCTCTTAATGGTTGTTCTCCTATATATTACACGGGTGACAGTCACCTATTCAGTGTGGAATTCGATTCTATCATTTATTTATGGTGCAATAGTAAAACATTCACAGAGAACATAAGCATATCAATACTCAGTACGCAAACGGTCATCGGGGGGACGTCGGCCGTAGTTGACCCATGCACTGTCTGGGAAGCCGCACCGATAAACCGATAGCCACCAACCAACCCCCCCCCCCTCCCCCACACACTACACACACGAACATAACAGTAAGGAATAGAAATGCACAGATAACAAAAGCGATAATATCCACATCGAAACAGATATTAGCGAAAACAGTGTCTTGCAGGAATCGTTTCTACAAGATCATGTTTATTTTGTTGTTGTTGTGCATATTGTCCTTACAGCAGACACGGGAAACAGCGTTATAAGTTACAATTTGACGTACCAAGGGGAATTACTCAGCTCTGGACAGGCACACAACGATCTAACCAGATCCCCTGCCCCTTTCTGTCAGGCACCCAATCGCCAGCGTACGAAAAATGCACAGATGACGTTCACGAAGATCATAAACATCCCTTGTGTATGGGGTACATAGTCGAGCGCTAAGTATTTACCCTTGGCCCTACCAGCTCTTGTCTCACCTACTAGTGAGGTTTCATTTAAAAAGAACGAAGCCTAACAAAGAACTAGAGCCAAATCACGGCGCACGATTAGCTTGGTCCATAAACATAGACAACACGCCAAACATCTCTAAGAGACATACACTCCAAATATCTCCAAGAGGCACAGATTTTCACTGGCCCGCGCAACTGCGGGTTCTCATGGGGACCTATATCTCTTACAGTTGGGCGGCCTTCACTTTTCTTGGGCAGTGAATGGGGTTAATGCGCGCTTTTCGAGCAGCTACAAGCCGGGGGGATCCACAATTACACAACAGAAAGTTACAGGACTACACAGAAATAAAACCACTATCACCACCACCACGACAACACCAACCGACAACAACAAGGACAACAATAAGACCTGTTTGTAAAGTCCAGATTTAACCCGCGGACCACCATGAGCACTGGTTTTTCTTGGAACGCCTTCTCCTGCGCGATGACTTGCATCGTCTCCAGCAGACGTTCCAGAAGCTGGTCGCCATTGGCAAACCCGTAAAAGATGGCCTCTAAAGATAAAAATCAAATATGTGAGCTGGTCTGTGAGTTCGGACGTTACCGCTCTAGATCTGTGAGGTCAGAAATCACAGATCAGCACGCACATTAACTCATTGGAGACGTGCCGCCTCCTGATTCGCGGCTTACGCCGCGTATCCGGAGGCGGCACGTCACCAATGAGTGAAGTCACAGGTTACCTCTTTCACTACCAGTGGACGCATATTGCATTTTGAAATCACTGTATACTCAAAATCAACATCCCCAGCCATCATAGGAACATAGTAACAAAGTGGTTTCAGCAAGAGGCCAGCTGCTGAGGCCAATTCATATCCAGGTTCGTCGGGCGGTTGTGGCATTTTGAGCGTTGAATAAAGAAGATTTAACCCCTTCCCTACCAAGGGACGTACTTTTTGTTTTAAATCTGTGTTCACTGAACAACCCCAAAACTGTCCAAAGAACATGGACACAAAGGGGTCTCAGCAAGAGGCATGTGTGAGGTAAAGGGTTACGTTCTCAGCTTGTCTGAGTGAATCCAACCACGAAAACACAGTCTGTATTATGATGCATCTTACCTGGATAGTTCTTCAGTGTAGCGTGAAACATGTCTGCCAGGACAGGGATTCCCCTACAGGTGATGTTTGGTGGAGTATCAGTGAACCAGCCAAACGATTCGGGCTCTTTTTCGCTCAGGTTCCTAAAATTGCAGATATACTGACGAGCAAAAGAAATGCGACATTTTGGGAATCATCGGAAACACTTCAGCGTTTCCGATTATTCCAAAGATGACGCGTTTCTTTTGCTCCTCAGTACACAACAGGCCTTACTACATTTTCAACGTAAAACATAATCTTGTCCGGGGCATACCTGTGATATAACATCAAAATAGCATCTCAAGCCAATCCAGCTATTGGTTCTTCTAGTTTGTGTGCTTTAACACAAAGGTTTTTGCCGAATGTAACTAAAAATTAGAAATAACACTACTTTGATGAAAAGAAAATGGTTGTAAAAATTTAAAATAAATCATATACGTGTGATGGTCTATAATTTTGGACAGTAAAGCCTAGAGCCGTTGACAATTATCATCATCAGCCATCAACACTACAACCACTGCCATAACATAGCCACTCGCACTGCACCAAAAGCAGACGAAAGAAATGTTGGAGTTAGGATAAAACCCAACGAAGAAGAACACGGCGTATCGAAACCTATATCCCGCCGCATCAGGCGATTTTTTTTCGTGTGTCTGAATGAGCTTGTTCCTGCGCCAGCCACCAAGCAACGTGCTACACTATGGCGGATCACCTTGCTTATTGGCTGGCGCAGGACGAAGCTTACTCATGCACCTCAGTCAGTGACCCCAGGATCTGACACGTTGCATTGTTCTTTTCTCTGATAATATTAAAGTTTTATCTACAACTACAACCTGTCTTCGCTTTATATTGTTTTCACATAATGCAGGAGTGGTAGTATGTGAGGTTTCCACACTCCGCCTCAACATTCGTAAACTATAGTCGTTAATCTTCCGCTTGTGTTCTAGAGCCGGGCACGTGCTAAACAGCATCTATAAAGTCTTGTTCTTGTTAGCACCTGTGTCTGGTGTAACAACAGGGGATTTAGTATGGGTCTGAGCCTGAGCTTTCGGAGCTATGTTTGTGGATGAGCTTTGAGGAGCGATTTTGGGAGAAGGTTGCCATTCTGGAGTTGCTTGATCATGGAAATGATGGACTGCCAGACCTTGGCTGCTAGCGTAGGGATGTAGGATTTGACGTAGGTATCGACTCCGAGCGTATAGCCCACGAATAATCCCACACAAAAAAACACACCATACTAGTCACCAGCAAGACTGAAAAGGCTGGCGAAGCTAACAGTCTCATCGCGACGTCGAGTTGAAGATCTAGGCAGAATATCTAGGAGTTTCAGAGCTGCACGTCCATGAGGAAGAAGAAGTGATTATCACTTTGAACAGTCACCTACCGTTTGCGGGTGTACTAGCCAGATAGACCCACTCGGGGAGTATACTACAAGTACACTATTATTCAAATGAGACGCAAAGCGTCTCATTTGAATAGTAGTGTACTTGTGGGGTATTTCCAGAGTGGGTCTATCTGAGGAGTACTCCATCAACCCGTACAGGATCTGGTGAAAAATCACAAATTTATGAGGTTGCCTTCCAAAGTCTACATTATAGTACAGGAGTAAGATCGACCGCGACAGTTCAAGGATGGTGCCAGAATAGCGTGGCGCCTATGGACACTGGATCATTTCTGGCCCCACCTTCGATGTTTTGGTCGATCAATGTAATATACTGCCACAGGCCTAAATGATGTTTTACTCGTAGTTCTAACTCGTGTATATGCGATGAAATCATTTTTAAATGAACTGAGAAGAAACGCAATTTTTTCCTATAGGAAAGCAAAAGACGTTATGTGTGAATAGCGATATTTGTACTGTAATACCATGATAGTCTCGCTTTTCACAGGGCAGAACTGGCCCATTCAATAAGTCGCCCGAACGACCCTCCTGTTCAAGGTCTGACAACTTTGGACTGTACCGGAACAATCGCGTCGGTAGCCTCCCGAAGGTCCTTGGGCCCACGACGGCCGCAGTGGGGCCGAGGACGTTTTGCCTGAGGCCACACGTTTTTGTCATCACTGCCAACTATACTTTATTTAAATCCATTGCGTGTCGCTAGCGCCCTGTAACGACGATTCTACAGGAATCATCGCGACAAAACCCGCTACCGACACACAAAGGGTTAAGACCGAAAGCTTGAACTGTTTTTGCTATCATATGAACTAAATACACAGACATACGTAACAAAGGGGAACTCATCCCGTTAAAACAAAAAGGGAAGCAAAAAGGGACGCAATCCCTGCGGTTCTTTTTTTTTTTTTTTTAACAAACTAATAGGTCCAACGACGGAGATGACCCGCCTGTCGGATGAGGGGAAGAAAGCAGAAGTGTCATTCTTTTTACGCCATTCAAGCTTCATGTGTGTGTCCTTTTGTGCTGCACTATAAGTTATCCCAAGAACATTCATAACGAATAAATTGCTATTAAACTCTTTATTGCCTGAAGAAAATTGATATAATGTAGGAGAAAAACCACAAACAAACGAATACTAGATTACAAACAAACAGACAACAAACACACAAATACTAGATTACAAACAAACAAACACTAAATTACAAACAAACAAACAAGATTCAAAGTCGACACTGGTAAAATTCCCGGCTCACTCGATTAACTCATTGTGCCCGAGGTACGAAATACCCACATTTTGGAGTTATCCTCTGAGGACAGTTCAGGAGACAGATTGACCATGATAGTTCAAGGGTAGTGGCAGAATAGCTTGGCGCCTATAGGCGCCAAGCTATTCTGCCACCACCCTTGAACTATCATGGTCGAGCCATATCTTGCTGTGATGTGTCGCGGGCAGAATGAGTTAATCGTTAAAACACTGGTATAAAGTTAAAAACAATGTCTTTTGTTACTCCAAACTTCGTTTAACATACCTTCCCGTTCAGATCTCCAAACTGGTGAAAATGTCCTGTGTCCAGTGAGGCGGACACCACGGGGAGGATGACGTGAACACAGCATGTTTGTCTAATGTGGCACAATGTGCTCAGGCTGCGGTCAACTGCGGCCGTCGTCGTTCCAAGCATCTAGTGCACGCTGGTTTCGCACATGTGGCCGACCCAGTACAAAAAAAAGCCCATCGAGCCGAAGTCGGCCGCATTGGGCCCGCGCACAGCCGTGTTAGTGTTATCCACAGCCGTGTTAGTGTTATCCACAGCCGTGTTGTTATCCACAGCCGTGTTAGTGTTATCCACAGCCGTGTTAGTGTTATCCCGGTGTTAGTGTTATCCACAGCCGTGTTAGTGTTATCCACAGCCGTGCGCGGGCCCAATACGGCCGACTTCGACCCGTGGCTTTTTGCGTGGTGGGGAAGTATCAGCACACCCTCCAGCTACACGCTGTGAAGTCTGCCTTCATATACGTGACCACTCTCTCCGTGGACAAAGATTAAAAATCAGCAGTTAGGGCAACAAACACGTGTATCATCAGTCTTTCCCTGCCAAAGCCATCTGCTTCATAATAGACGGTTTTTTGTTGTTGTTGTTGCGGGAATCAGTATAGGTACAAAATCAGACATAGGTCAGAACTGCACGTGTTTCGACAAAAACCGGTTGATTAAAAGCAAGGACAAAACATGCGATAGAATCCGAAATAGCTCGGGCGGTTACGCTTCGGAGCAAGAGAGCGAAGGGAATCGCCAGGTCGTGGGTTCGAGTCACCGTCCCGGCTGGACTCGCAATCCAGTGAAAAAAAGACAGCCTTGTTCCATGGCATGTCCGTTGAAAGGTCCTGTTAAATCAAAGTGGCACCCAGTTGCAGTGCGCATGAATTGATCAGTGTTCAGGTCGTACTCCATAGGCAATAGATTTTCCTGTCCCCCATAACCCGCCCGTCAGGGCTGTCGACTATCACTTCGGTGCCGTGGACGTTAAACCCCGAACTAAGCAACCAACCAAACTTGCAATTTCGCACGTTTGTCCGGGTTTTTAAATCTGCTGTTTGCGTCAAGAGACGCACACT